>JAQNCB010000023.1:40553122-40563519 GCA_030068295.1 Euristhmus nudiceps | reverse complement strand
TGGTGCCCATCTCAGCCGACTCTGGGCGAGGGCAGAGTACACCCTGGACAGCTCGCCAGGCCATCGCAGGGCATATATATATATATATATATAAAAAAGGGATGCCAATAATTTCATCCATGACTGTGTATATATTTTCTTGAAATCTTCATCTTGAATGGACTATAACGTGATGTACATACCTTCCTAAATCATTAATAACATTTCATGAAACTCCTTACTGTTATTTGAGGTATTTCTGAGTTAAGGTAAATAAATTTATTAGAATTTGCTTCTAGCATGGAAGAAATTCAGAGGTTTCACTAATTGCAGTCATCGTAGCATATTTCCTATAAAATATTCAGTAATACATAGTTAATATTTTATGCACAGTTCCCACCATATGGTGCAATATACACCTCCACTTTCCCATCTGTGTCATACAGTATATTACCAGTTACATGGTATGTTGAGATTTTTCAATATTCTGCCAGACGTACATTTTATTTCAGCTCAGTGAGTTTGAGCAAGCAGATGTAGAACTCTGAAACGATCCACAAGGACACATCCGTCCATCAATTTTGGACTGAAGTAGATGTGCTTAATCATTTAGAATTAATTATATATATATATATATATGACACTCAGCAATGTGATTATATATTTTCTTCAAAATTTTCAGGCCATGTTACAGTAACTTCCTGTGAATTCATAATAAATATTTAACTATGTAAGCCATGTTTCTCAGTGCCAGCTGGTATAATCACTGTCCTGGCATTCATATGTGTAGTGATCTGGGAAAAAAGCTGCTGAATGTCACTGTGCAAGAATTCTGGAAAACAGCCAACAAACAGGGAACAATTAATCAGACAAAAATAAACTTATACATGTATAAATTTTACTCAATCACTGGACCGCACATTCCTATTATTAGTGTCACAAGGGAGCCTATCTCACTCAACATTGACCAAAGACAGAACACACCCTGAAGAGCTCACCAGACCATCGCCAGGTAGCACATGCCCAACCATTCACAGTCGCAGCTACTGGCATTTTGAATTCCCAGTTCACCAAATGTGCTTGTTTCTGGACTGTGAGAGGAAAACACAAGCATGTAGCGACCATACAAACTCCACACGGAAACGCCCAAGCCCAGGATCCAAACCCAGTACCTTCATGCTGTGAGGTAGACATGCCAACCTCTTCAGTGAATATATTTCAGCAAAACAAAATGGAAATTTCAGTTTTGGTGACATCCTTGGTAGAAACAGACACTGCCAAACAATGCCTCAAACCTAGAGGATTGTGCTTTTCTAAAGATTTAATCAAGTCTCTAAATATAGGGATCCCTCACTTTTCACAGTTAATGGGGAGTCAAATTTCCACGAAGTAGGATCGACCCCCCCGACTGACGTATACGTACATGTGTATACAATATCAATAAATACATATTCAATGCCATAAATGCTTATAATAACAATTAAACATTCAAAATCAATACATAAGATGTAAATAAAACATAAATATTAAGTAATATGGCGTAAAAAATATAAATAATATAAAATATATACGTGTAATTGCACATTAGATGTAAATAAAGTGTAAGAAATGTGTTTTTAGCCGAGTCCCAAACCAGAGTCGGTAGTGACCTTGCGGCCTTTCCCTTAACTTTTACCCTATTTAATAGTGAAAAGGTTAAGGGAAAGGCCGCAAGCTCACTACCGACTATGGTTTGGGACTCGACCCTGAAATCTCGCAAGCTGATTGGTCGAGACGAATTTCCCAGCATTCGTGTTACCCAAGAAGAAGAAGAAGAGGCTGGGAACTGAACCCAAGTCAGTAGCAACCTCTCACGGCATTTTCCTGAACTTTTTCCCTATTTTTTGATGAATATTTTTTAAAAATCCGCGATGCCCTGAAGCCGCTGAACCTGAAGCACGGTATAGCGAGGGATGGCTGTAGTTGCATTTCATAAAAAATGATACATGTGATCTATATTTAATCTGTTGACTTAGTTGAATATACATGTGTAAATTCTTGGCTCATGGTTGTGGGTTCAAATACCACGTATAAAGCGTGATCAGACCCCAGGGCAAGGTTTTACCCACAAGGGTTCCTCTGTCCACCCAGCAGTATAAATGGGCACTAGTAAAAATTCTGGAAAAGTAACCTGCGATGGATTACTGACCCCTCCAGGAGTAGTTGAAATCCTAATTGGGTCATGCTTTATAAGCTGCCATCATCTTCAGTAACCCACCAGACGTACCTTACTTACTTGTAATAAACCACAGGTCATCAAAATGTTTTCTACACCCACATCAAACTAGAGAAACCAATCAGTGCAGATGAACAGGTTTCATGTTTGAATGACCGAAGAAAGAATAAAAATTAAAAGCCCCGGAACAGGACATGAGTGGTGAAATTATTACTGGAACGTCAAAAATGATCTTCAACATATTGGATTTTCTATTATTGATCTTGATATCTGCCATCAAGGTAACTTCTTATCAGAGCATGCTATATGAGGCCATACCGCCCTAATTTATTCATCAATAGCAATAAATGACTTTATAAAATGGACAAAATATGACTGGAATATATTCCTTCTTGTTCATTGCAGTAGCTACCTCGTCACCATTTATATTACTGACATCAGGCTAAAGATATTTCCTTTAAAGTGTACCAGTATTGGTCATCCTTACAGCATAACCTGTCCAGATGTAATAAATTTAGGCCAGCGGTCCCAAACCTTTTTGTACCACGAACCGGTTTCATGTAAAACAATACTTTCACGGACCAGTATAGAAACAACTAAAAGCAAACTGCGTAAAAACACAGCACACCATCCCACTGAATTAGGGAAGCTCTCTAGAGATGTTTGTTTTTAACTCATTCGAGCTCGCTTGTTTATTTTTTGATGTACCTCATCAGGTGACCGAGATGAGCGGTTTTTCAAAATAAAAAGATCTTTCAGACTCCAATAATTAATAAAATATTTTTTATTCAGCGTTTGTGAGGGTCCAGTACCAAATGACCCACAGTCCGGTACCGGTCCACAACCCAGTGGTTGGGGACCACTGATTTCGGTAATACGAACACTTGTTTTAACATAAATGACCATAAAAAGCACAAAACTGGTAACATTATCCTGTGGATTACTGGCAGAGGGCTGAACTTTCAGGGTTAGCAGCTTTACATTTGTTTTCCCCCGGAAGTAACGTCAACCTTGCCAAACGAATGCTAGGTTGCTAACTCCCGCAGTTCAGCCTTCGCTATTCATCAACAAAAGATAGAATTACCAGTTTTGTGCTTTTTAATGGTCATTTGTGCTAAAATAAGCATCCATATCACCTAAACGCATTTCATATGGACAAGCTAAGCTCTTGTGGAGACAGTGGGACGTCACATTCTAATTACTCTGAAGACGAGAATGCTGCCAGAGATGTGCGTGACGGTACTCTCGCGTATTTTGATAAAGGGAAAGAGCCGATGTAGCCTGATCATTTTAAGTAGCTAGTAACACCAATTCACCCTAGGTACCCTTTAAATCCCCAATGTTTACACAATAATGTGTTTTTCAAATCTGTTTTCCCCCAATGATTTTTGAGAATTTGGAAGCAAAGAAATTGGCCTGTTTTCACTTTAATAAGCGAAAATAATTACAGCTACTTTACAAATATAATTTATTGCTTTAACATAAGATTATATTCTGTTTTTACTAATGATGAATAAGATCATGGAGGCGTAGTGGTCAGCATGTAAACCCCATAGCAAGAAGGTCTCGAGTCATGGGCTTGGCAATGATATTTGTGGGTGGAATTTGGATGTTCTGCGCATGCTTGCGTGGATTTTAATTTCCCAAACTTTGATTTCTTCCCACAGTCCAAAGACATGTACTTTAGTTTAACTGTCTGTTCCAAATTTCCCCTTGGTGTGAGTGTGAATGGTTGTGCCGTCCTGGTATTGGTCTGGCAATCTTTTCAGGGCATATCCCATTTTCGCCTAGAGTCGAGTTGAGATCGAAGCACTAACAGGATGTCTGCTGTTGCTTTGCGATGTTTTATAATCAGAGAAAATAGGCTGTTTCTGTACCCTGTGTGAAAAATTTAAAGTCTCGCCCCCATCCCTACGGGAAACGTGAAAAATTATATTTCATTAAAACATCATTTTAAAGTGAAATATTCGCGTTATTACTTTAAATCGGTTAATTAGACTCTGTCGCCACCTCGTGTTCACATCCTTCCAGGAACACTAAGCGATTTTCGGGAAAGGTAGGTAAAGGGTTAAAACCTCTGGTAGTAATCAGGAAACTATGGTTTTGGGTCATAAATGCCGTCCCAATAGAAAAAACTAAGAATTCTTGTTAGCATCGGGTCCTGGTGCGAATCAGTTTAAGTAAAAGCACCAAGAAATGACTTCACTTCCTGTTGGCGTGGTATAGAGAAACATATTGGTTTGGTTGGTCTCAGGAAGTTGTGATCCAAAGTTCATGGTGACATCATCCATTGACGGAAAAAAAAGGGCATTTAACCCTAGAATGGTTACCCTCTAATTTACTAATGTGGAATGTAAACCTGGGAGAATTTTACCGTAAATTAACTAATTAATAAAAACATACTTAAACTCATGCTGCCAGACGTACGAGTTACACAACCACCTCAATTACACCGGGTGAATTCCACCCTGGTAACCGTTCTAGGGTTAAAAAAAGGTAAAATTATTTTATATATTTTGTTTGAGATTTATATATCGTGCTCAAATTTGCCCTGTTTCTGGTCTTATAGTCCTTTGATAAATACAGTCTTCTATCACTGTGCCAAATTTTCATTAATAACCTCCACGTCACTGTTATGTTTTCACCTCTGTATGTTTGTGTGAAACATACCTTGTAAAGTTATATGCAAATTTAAAAAAAATAAATTAAATTAGGATAGGGTGAGGTAACCAACCGTGACATTGCAGATGTGATTCATGCATAAAATCATGCTGAACAAAAATTCCCCCCAAAAATGCCTCGTCTCTGTAATATGTCGCAAAAAATGTTCAGACACCCACTAGGGGGAGACATTTCATTATAACGCTGCCAAGTTACAATAATCCACTTGTACATTTCCAGCATTTGGCAGTCGATCTTATCCAGGGTGACTTAATTTTTTTTTATATACAACTGAGCAATTGGGAGTTAAGGGCCTTGCTCAAGGGCCCAACAGTGGTGATCGCAAGGACTGAACCACTGACCGTTGGATCGGTAACCTATCGCTTTATCCACCAAGCCTCCACTGCCCTCTTTGTGGCTGGTGGTGGTACCTTGCACCAGGTGCCCCTCTAGTTAAATATATTCAAAGTCTTCTAAAGGCTACAATACTCAATATCATAAATATTATTATAACAATAGCAATGAGAGCACTCAGAGAGTGCAAACCAGGGAAAGAAAATAAATAAATAATACACAGCACCCCCTGCTGTGCGTGCTCCAACATGACACTTCAAAACTAAATTTTTCAAATGTTCAAAAAAAGAAAGAAAGAAAAAAAAAACTATAAAAATTCCTGGATCCTGAATTTGATGCGGATCATCTCCAAAATCTATAAATCTTCCTTTCCCCAAAACGGCACCTGTAGTAGAAGTTACCTGCAAGTCCCCATGAACTTTTTGCATAATGCTGCTAACACACAACACACAAACTAAAGGGGTAGAACTCTCGCATACTTGCGTTGGGAGTCCATGGCCAGGTCGATGATGTTGCCATGCTGAGAAAAGGCGGCCTTCAGGTTGTCCTCCACCATGCCTGCACCATAAACATACAGCGTGTTTCCTTTGCGCATGCCTCGCCGCTCCGGGTACGAGTCGGTACCTGCACAGGCCACAAACTCAAGGTATTAATAAGTAATTATTAAGGGCTTGCTAATCATTTAAGGATAAATAGGAGACGAAAAGAACGGCGTTGATGATTACTGTGGGATTTGCGTCTGAATGGTCCGTCTCTGTCTCGCTCTCTGTCTCGTTCACGGTCTCTTTCCCTGTCTCGTTCTCTGTCTCGGCTCCTGTCCCGGTTCCTGTCCCGTTCTCGTTCTCTGTCCCGGCCACGATCTCTGTCCCTGTCACGGTCTCGATCTCTCTCTCTGTCCCTGTCTCTCTCTCTGTCTCTGTCCCGGTCTCGATCTCGCTCTCTGTCCCTGTCCCGGTCTCGATCCCTTTCCAGATCCCTGTCCCGGTCACGCTCGAAGTCTCGGCCAGACGCTCCTCCTTCGTCTTCATCACGTGCTGGGCGGTCGGTCGGGCCAACAAAGCTGCAGCAGGAAGAGAAAGTAAGTATTAATATTACAGTGTGTCTGAAATACATTTTACACAGTGATTTCAGCTTACCTTTCATACAGGGCCTTCCGGTGGGTTCTTTTGGACACCTGGAAAAGGGAAAGTGATTTCAATAAATAAGTATTGATGAACTGGTGAAGTGATGTGTTCTGACTGACAGACAAGCTGCGTAGTATATTAAATTATTTATACCTCGGAAAGTTCTTCGTCCGTTGAAACACTTCTCTGAAATGGGAGAAATGCCAGAACAGGTCCTTTCTCAGGATCCTAAGATTAAAAGACGAATAATGCTTGTCGTAAATTGGAAATATCCAAATTAAAATGTTGTGAGACATGCAGCCAGATTGAACTATGTATTCATGAGTTTAAAAAAAGAAAAACTCCAGGAACATGTGATTTAACAGCATGATGATCTCTTACCTTTAATTTTCCCTCCAGTGTCCGTGATCGCTTGAACCCGGAGTTCTTGTTCTCAGATTTGATGGCACTTATGGCGCCAGATTTAATAAGCATCTTGGCCTGCTCGGTGGCTGTCGCCGTGTCCACCACAGGCTGATCTGACAAAGCTTGGGAGATACACCGGACATCCAAATATTACATTTTCTTTTAATCAGATCAGGGAAATGAGGTGTGGTAGAATTTCATAGACAAACTATCCAAATAAATAAACCAAATTCAACAGCTGTTTAAACCACCGATAACTTTTGTACTGATTCATGCTTTGACTCATTTTGCAGCCAATAATGAACAGGTGACTTACTGCGCTTCAGTCCAGCCTGACTCGTCGGATTACTGGAGCTCTGCTTCTTAAGTGCCAACAGGGCTTTTTTCTGCCGCAAGACAAAGAGTGTAAATAGTGAGATAAAATGCTGCCTGAGTTTTGGTGGCGGTGGTTTTTTGGCCTGTTAAAACAGTTTGAAAATTCAGGACTCATGATCCAGAGCTAGAATAAGGAAGAAAACTATAAACACTCTACTGAACATCAAACTTATAAGTTTATGATTTATTTTTCTTTTGTAGAGAGATTTTTATTGGGTACTTGTATCGTTCTTTAACAGCTCGGAAAAAATTAAATAGCCTTTAAATATATCTTGAATTTAAATGTTGCTCATAAAAAAATCTTAAAAATATAAAGGTGTTTCGGTGCATTTGAGCAATAAAGAAACATTCCAAATATCAATCAATTAAAAAAAAAATTATCATTTGATAACATTTATCAATATTTGACAAATATTATAACATTTATACTTTAATAAACATTTTAAATAAATACATTATTAAATCATAAATAGTTTATGTAAACTATATTATTTAATATTTAGTATTATTAAATAATACATTATTATTAAATAATAAACATATTTTACATAAATAAAGTAAAGCAAGGGCAGCACAATGCGGTAGTGCTGAGTACGTCCACCTCCCAACAAGAAGGTCCTGGGTTCAAGTCCCAGGCTCAGACGTTTCTATGTGGCGTTGGAATATTCTGCTCAGGTTTCCTCCACATACTCCAGTTTCCTTCTACAGTCCAAAGACATCCACATTAAGCTAACTGACGGTTTCATATTGCCCCTAGGTGTCAATGTGAATGATTGTGTGTGTGTGTGTGTGTGTGTGTGTGTGTGTGTGTTTGCCCTGCTATGGTCTGGAAAGCTGTTCAGGGTGTATTCCACCTTCTCCCAGTGTCAGCTGAGATAGGCTTCCTAATAGTATTAAGCAGCTCAACAAAGTGATGAGTAGGTAAGATACAGCCATTAGTTACAAGTATTATAATCTCATGCTTCTTTACATTATAAAGGTTTACTGTAGGATTATTTCACTGCTATAGGATCTACTCTTCTCATAATAAAGGAGATAAAAACCCCAGAACATCTTTATGCAGGTTGGATCACAAATTCTCCAAAAACACGTCATGCACTGCAACATCACAACGCATTTCTACCTTTTTCTTTAATTTTGCATATTTCTTCTGCAGGGTTTCCTCCTCCTCGGTCAGAGAGTTTGGAAACAGTGCCATGTTCCAGCCTGAAAACAGTCACAGCAATCTGATGTGAACCACTTTTATATCGAGTTGGATGACTAGCAGCTAGGCTACAGAACAAGTTTTCGGTTGCTAACCAGCAAATAAACACTACAAATTGTTGTGCACGTACTTATAATAAGTAAACAACTTTAATTTATCTATCAATAATGTAATCCGTGCAACATAATTAAAATAATAAATAAATACGTGATTATTTTTATTTATTTTTTATTATTATTTTTTTTTTACTTCTAATACCTCCAGCAGTATCAGGAACGCGCACGTTTTATACGTCATCCGACGCGCGGATATGACGCAACGTGTTTATGTTGGTCCAAGGCTTGACTTGCTTTTGATTAATTTGATGTTGCCTACTTTATTAACCTTAATAACTTTTAAATAACGAATGAGAACGATTGTCGTGCAATTAAATGTTTTAATCAGAATAATTAAACAAACCATTCCGAAAAATAAAGTGATGGGACGCTTGATTCTGCGACAAACATGTTTGACCTCCCCCTGACTGAGAATCTATTGATTACATTATACATATACATACACATAATTTAATCTTATTCATATAATAAAACTAAGGGGGAGGGGCAAAGAAAATTTATGTGAATGCTGGAATTGCTTTAGTGCATGAAATGATGAACTATTTTTCAAGTTTTAACTATTTATTCTTAAGGATGATGTGCAACTTGATACAAGTCTACCTTTGGGTATAATTACATTTTTTAAAGCAATTCTTATTTAGAGATATGTTGAGTGTGAATGTAAAGTATGTTTTATTTTTGTAGGACTACAAAACTTACATGTGAACTATTATTATTATTATTATTATTATTATTATTATTATTATGTTTATCTTGCAGTCCTAATTTGCATGACCATTTACTTGAAAACGAAACTCCACGAATTTCCGGTGCGTCACTTCCGGTTTACGCGTCGCTTGTTTCTTGCAACTTCACTGATTGAGATAATACAGCAGCAGTTTGTCATGGAGAAGATAAGTGAGTTAGCAATAGACAAATTTTATTATATATATATTGCATATATGATATACTTTTCGGCTAATTCAAGTAATGAATTTATAGTTTTTTTTAAAGCGGTGGCGTTCACTTAGAGCAGCTAAAGTGACAAGCTAGCTGGCTGAATCCCAAAGGATTGTTGTTTCCTTTATATGTGCACTACTTTGGGTGTGAGTGAATAGGATGACGCTCCCTCTGTAGTGCACTCTGTAAATTGGAGGACGTAATTTGGGATTCGGTTGGTGCATAGCTAACTTGGCTAGAGAGAATAATTCATTGCACAAGTGTTGTTATATAGAGATTGTTGACACATTTGGCAAGAATTAATTTAGGTGTCTGTCTGTCTGTCTGTCTGTAGATTTGCCAGCCCCTGGCCCTGATGACCTGCCTCTGTCACTGCTGGAGATGGGTTGTTCAGGGAGGTTCGAGCTCCTCACACAACCACAGCCTGGTCACACTCCCTTCCCACCACAGAGCACAGTGAGAACCCTTCTTACCTTCACTCATCAGCAGCTCACTTTTATTCACCAGCAAGTGAAACACAATGCAACACAGGAACACAATATTTCCGCCAATTGATCTGAAACAAGAAGTTGTTAGCAAGAAGGTCCTGAGTTCGTGCCCTGGGCCTGATGATAATGTCTGTGTGAGTTACCATCACATGCATGGCTAATTGGCTCTTCAAAATTGCCCCGGATTTGAATGTGAATTATTATTTTTTATTTTATTTTTACTTTTTTTTAAACTTGATTTTCATATTCTCAATACTCATTATTTAAGTGCAATAACCTTATGTATACATACTGTTTTTCTTCGTTCATTAATGTTCGCTGACCTCTGCTGTTCATTCATTACTGTTCACTGACCTCTGCCATCATCATGCCATTCACTGCTGCTTCTTCATTTCTTAATTTATGTCCAATCATTTCCATCACCTATGTGTATATACTGTTGATATCCTACATTCGCTTCCATTATTCACTTATATTGTATATATAGTTCCTTAGTTGTTTTTGCTACTTTTCTTTTCTGGTTATTTTTATTTTTAG
>JAQNCB010000023.1:40502683-40513417 GCA_030068295.1 Euristhmus nudiceps | reverse complement strand
TATGTATGAATATGTATGTGTGTGTGTGTGTATATATTTATTGTTTATGAATGGAAAATTAAGCAAACGAACTGTAAGAATGTCAAAAATTAAGAATTACAGTATAACGAGAGCATTTGAAGAGTGCAAACCTCTGCCAAGCCATAAAAATTACATACACAGCACCCCTGCTGTGAATTCTATACTGTCACACTTCCATAAAAAACCAAACAAATAAAAAAACAGGATTTCCCATGTTGAGTTTAAAATTGCCTCTAAAGGCAGAAACTGGATTACGATTGGATGAAACCTGGTCTGAGCTCCAAGCTTTTGATCCTAAATATACATATACATTTTCGTTCAAATCGGATGTTTTGACAGAGCTATCTTATTTATTTAGTTAATTAATGAATTATTTATGTATTTATCCACCCCATAATATTAAAGGTAATACATGCTAAAACCATCTTGCACGTAAAACTCAGTTCATTACAGGCTGCAAACCGTGTGGGTTCGGTGAGAGATGTCGTCGACAGACAAAGCTGAGTAAGGTGAGTGAAAATAACAGCTCTTGACCCGGATTTTGTTCTTGATGTTAAACCATGTTCAAGAATTCAGAGAGATTCCGACTTCATGGTAGTGATGATGAAATGTACTTAAATTTACTTTATGGCAAAACAGAGGAATTTTTATAAACGTTAAATAGCAACTGTACTCAGATACGGTAGCCAAAGTAGCTTAGCTTGTTTAAAATTAACCCGATAACATTCGAAGAAAAGTGTCTAGTAAATTAAGCTCGTTAACTCGTCCTGATTTATTAATACTAGGAGGATGCTGATTGTATCTGTAATGTAGGGACAAGGTAAATTATTCTTAGTTTAGTTGGTATTGCTAAAAGGTTAATGTTGATGTCAAGGGTTACAAAATGGCCTGTCCTGAAACAGCGTTCTCACACTCATCTGATGTAAACAATATCCTGCCCGGTCTAGTTCGGTGTTTGTAATGATGTGTAATGTGTATACAATGAGCTTCCAAAGGATTTTATTCAATGCATGATGGACCACCAGGAGAAGCACACAGTAAGCCTGGTTGATTTTACTGCCCTGTGGTTGTCAGGCTGAAACCCTCAGGTATTACTGATTAGAGGCATGTAAATAACCACCAGAGAAAAAGAGTGAACATGTTGAACAAACATTAATAACTGCTCGTTGGAGTGATGCAACAAAATTATGTATTATATACATATTATCCATTATATTCATCGATAAGTATTCACAGTCTGCATTTATTAGTTGTGAAAAGTTAGAAAGTGTGACACTGAGCACGCAGGATTATATCCCATAAACCAGCCGGAGACTAAATAACCAGAGAGACGTTCCCCCCCAGAAGAAAATTAGAAAAAATGGCAAAAGGAAAGTAACATTTTATACATTTCTACCACTGCAAAAATAGGTTCTGTTATTGAACCATATCAAGAGAAATTTGTTGTTTTCCTACGATGAGCCTGAATTAGCTCCTTTCGTGAACTACCACCCATCCTAAATTAGCTAAAGTAATGCTAATGCTAGAGACATCCAGGTGAAAGGGCTGGTAAGATGACAGGAGAGAATATCCAAGTTGTGCTTAGTACTCTGTCAATAATAGCCAGCTATGTACAACCTATTAGTACGTGTTTACCTGATATTAGTATTTAAACACAGCCTCGAATTTTGCTTTTATGTCCTAACAAACAAAATAGCGAGAACTCCTGGTTTTACCCCCCAATTTTGAGGAGAGACTAATCAGCTTGCTAATTAGTTAGCTTGATAGTCAACTTTGCCATATTTGGTAATGCAGCATGAGTATGGATTTCATTTAGGAGTGCTTGTTTAATTAGGCTTAATTTTCTTGCTGGTGAATAGAGTGGAACAAATGAACTCACAGGGATGATAAACAACGAAGCAGCTTGAGAGGGAACTGGAGGCATCAGGTGCCAAAGTATGTACTTCTACCGTTATGAGAATTCTCCATCACCGTGGCTTCAAAGATTGTTGATCAAAGAGGTCCCGACTCCAGGACCGGCATGAAAAAAGAAAAACTGAAGTGCCTATTTTAGGAGTAGTCTATTTGAAATAAACTGCCACCAGAAAAAAGTTCCTCTTTTCCACATATTTTGTTGAAGCCGCTTTTCTGCCTTGATTACTACACGTAATTTGCATTGTTGCTTTAGTTGGTCCGGTCGAGGCTCAGCAACATGATGTGACAAGAAAATGAAGTCAGCTGATGACCTGAATGTAGTAAATAACATCCCATTGATGGATTCTGACACATTTTCCTTACTTGACAAGGTTTTTGGTAGGAACTCTCAAACCTCATACTTTATATCCTACGTCAATCAAAATTAATTTACTTTAATAAAGTTGTATAGTCTTCGTAAAGTAAATAGTTGTTTATAGAAGGGAATAAAAATGAGGGAACCAAACATGCAATTACATAAAGTACCCGATTTAGAAACCGTAGGTTTAGAGAGCATTCCAATAGCAAGAATGTAAATAGTTGTTTATTTATTTCACGTCCGTAATGATGACATCACATCACTTGACCCGAGTATTATACGCCTCTTGTTCTCTATATTACTCTCTTCACAAAAACCATTTTCTGATGTTTTTCCTTTTTTTTTTTGAGATAAAGAATTTTTCAAAGACTAGCACAGGGTTCCCATGTGTACATGTACGCCAGAGGACGGAGGGATGTACGTTATAGGTTTCTTTTGTTATTAAAGAAAAACACACTTGTATCCCAGGAAGGGAACCACATATTGCAACCAAATTTGGGCATGATCATCTGTGGGGAAATAGCAGTTCAAAGCCACATTCGTTTGGCTTGTTGAGTTCAGTTGCATCAAGATAATTAATGAATGAAAATATCTTAATGTTCCAACGGCCATTCAATGGTTAGACACATTTTCCGTATCCCTGGTGCTCCGTTACGATCCTGTTGATACGTTTCATCATTGGTCATGTTTTTCCAAGACATATTGTTTTGAATAATTATTTAAAAGTACAGGGTATTATAAATAAGTATTGCAACTGTATAAAAATGTACCCATTGCAGTTTTGATGCAGAGTTATATTAATATTATTTAAGGAACTATGCTCTGGGTTTCTGGTTTCTGTCAGCAGACAAATTCAAAGCCACAAAAATGAGAAGAGCAAAATGTCAAACCACACTGGCTGACCACAAAGGAGTTTTCTCACATGGAAAATGAATAACACTTTGTTCTCCTTTTGAGCCATGCTCTTACAAGACAAAGGGGTGGAAACGTACCAACAAAGATGATATTTTAGATCAGTATTTTGAAAGCCACTCTTCTGTAGCCTCACAAAGGCTTTTTCTTCGTCAGTACCCGCGCCCGAAGTCCGACCTGATGTTTTGTGTTCTGGTTCAATTAGGCATCGCTTCCTGTGTGTGTTTGACTGCAGGTCTCGAGGAGACAGCAGGGAGGCAGCCCATGACTCAGCCTCTGAACCAAATGGCTCCACCACCCTACCTGCCGTCGCAGGACCCCAACATGCCCCAGCACCCACCTCCACCTGGTTGCGGCCCTCAACCTAACTACCCCCCTCCCCCTCCTCCACCCGGCTCCGAGGGGTATTTGCAGGATTCGCAGTTCCCTCCTGGAAACCCTCCCCCTCAAGCACCTCCTAACGGTTACACGGTCCAGACGCACGGGCCCGGCGGCACGGTGCCTCACCCACCCGTGGGTTACCTGCAGCTGGGATATCCGCTTCAACTGCAGCCCTGCACTGCGTATGTGCCTGTGTATCCTATCGGAACGGGGGTAAGTCAGGACTTCAGCGAGATCTCCATCACTCTTGAATAAGCTAACGACATGGCGTGTTATTGTTTAGCGAAAGCAGTAAGGATGATTAGCTGTCCCTGAGCTTGACAGTTGACAACGTTTTTTTGAAAAGGTTTTGTTGTTAGAATTTGACTTTAATACCCCACAGGTGCTCTCGCAGCATGCTTTGAAATACTCACCCCTCTTTCTCTCTCCCCCAGGGTCAGCCTTACATGCCTAATGGTACACCTCATGCAGGTGTTGCACCAGGGCAGGTGCCAATGCAAATGCCCCCCGGCGTTGCTCTAATGGAGCCACGGCGGCCTCCTCACGACTACCTGCCCATCGCCGTGCTCACCACCATCTGCTGCTTCTGGCCCACAGGCATCATCGCCATCATCAAAGCGGTGCAGGTGAGCCAGCCATGCAAATGAGCAGCGTCCTGAATTAATTTGAATATTAACAACTTGTCAACGTAAACTGAAATCACAAATCAAACTGTGAGGCTGGATGAAACGAATCCCATGTTTGTGATGCAGTATTTTGAAATGCTCGCATTTAGTTCTGTGTATAGTTCATCCTGAGTATTCTTTCATTAATAACCGATTATTGCGAAACAGGGTCCCGTGATATGGGATTACAGTATCTACTGTGTATTGTGTAATTATGTTTTGGTGTATTGTTTATTATTACGGTGATGAGGCCACATCCGAACGCAGGGCTGCTAGGTGCATCTACCTTACCCAGGTCCTCACAAATACATGCTGTACATAGTGAATGGAAAGGCATGTTCATGTTGGTTAGCTTATTTAAATGCTAAATCACAGCTAATGCTAATGATGTCACCTCTAGCCTATCAACAACCGTTTCACGTGAACATACACGTATACCGGTTTATATTTATTATTCCTTAACTCATTCATAATTTGAAAACGTCGCATTACTGTCCACAAAAAATTGTAGTTTATTACATATACTTGAAGCATTTTGTTTATTTACATTTTGCATTCATGTAATTTTCATTAATTTATTTGCCAAACAATTTAACCTACTGGGGTTAAGGGGAGGCAAGACACGCACAGCCATTCACACTCACGCTCAGTCGTAATTTGGAACAGCTAATTAGCGTAATGTGCATGTCTTTGGACTGTGGGAGAAAACCAAAGCACCCAGAGGAAACCCACCCAAGTACAGGAAGGTCATTCGACCTCAACACAGAAACGCCCTCGCTGAGCCCACCCTAACCCGATCTGTTCACAGTTTGCTGTGAGGCAGGTGAGTCGACCATGACTCTCTTGCCACCTGTTTTTACACCTGCCAATCAATACCGTCGGCGCTGACATGGCATTAAACGAAATGACCCGCTGGCTTACATTTATTAATTTTTTTTCTTAGAAAGAAAATGTGTGTATGTGTTTATTCTTTGAGTTTACAGGCACTGCTGTATACCTTGATATTGTCTCGTTATTGGGATGTGAGATTTTGGTTATGTCGCGCATCTGTCATGTGATCATGGAAATGTAATTAGCAGTTAAATAGTAATAGGTTAAACTGTGCACTAATTAATGTTGCACAGGAAAAAAAAAATATGTATTTGATAAACAATACTTTTGACAAATTAACTGGAGTCATTTTATTTAACTGTAAACATGAACCCTTAGGCTTCAAATCTATTTTTTTAAGCATCAGCAGTGACTGTCGTTAATGAAATTTACACAGCTTAAATTTTTAAAGTGCATCCCTGGAGATAAAACAGCGAAATATTTAAAGAGCACTAAAGTAAACTAGTCACATTTCATTAATTCATGAAGGCAATTTTTTATAGAGAGTAACTTCCCTTGTTTATCCATTCAGCTGACAGCTAAGACGCCCCTGAGGCGGATCACCTGCTAAATTAGCCGTTACCGCTCGAGTCTCTGTATGCAGCCTACCAGTTAACCACGATTGCATTAGTCTGACTCAAAGATCTGTATGGAGAAGTGGCTTTAATCTCAGCTCAGTTTAGCAAACATGCATTGCTCCAGCTTGGTTGCTTAATGCATTCCTCTTGTTTTTGTATCAACTGAACACTGCACTCTATAACCACACGGTTTCTTCTACGCTAGGTACGTACGGCTGTTGCCCGGGGCGACATGGTGTCAGCGGAGATTGCGTCACGCGAGGCACGTAACTTCTCCTTCATAAGCCTGGCAGTGGGCATCGCCTCCATCGTGCTCTGCACCATCCTCACGGTGGTGGTGATCATCGCCTCGCAGCACCACGACGAAGACTGGGAACCGTAGTCTCCTCCCAAAAACGGACTGACGGCGGTACAGCCAGTATTCCTCTCATTACGTTCCCCGTCCATCACACTCACTACGACAGTCGAGGATAAAACCTAAAGCGGATAATCGTGTCCGGTGTTAGCTGACAGGCACAGATTTACATCCCTAATTCGTCTCTAATGGGAGCTGCTAGCAACAAATCACCCCCATACACACACACACACACCATGCTTTTTCTTCTGCACAAATGCTTCGCTAATCAGTTTAATCATCTCCAAACAACAAACCGTGTTTGTGTTCAGTCCGTTCTGTCCAGGATTCGTCAACCATTCATCTGTTTAGGTTACGTGTTGTACAGTAGAAGTAAGGTATTTCCTGGCACTGGCTACGGCGATCACGCGAAAGCGATCTGCTCGTATTTACTCGTATCGTAATCTGAAAGTGTTAGATAGCCGAGCAGACGCGATAATCATTCTTTATGCAGTTAAATAACACTAGTATAGACTTTTACCACAGTCAGTGTAAAAAAAAAAAAAAAAAAAAGGGATGTAAACGTTATAAGTAGTGTTGGTCTTTATGAAGGAATCCATCCTGTTGGAACACTTGGTGCAATGTTATGATGACTAAAACTGTTTATCGCGCTCAAACAAAGTGTTACTGCCTCATATTACGTCGGGATGATATATAATTATTGTGTGGCAATGTTATGGTTATGTATTATACATTATTTATTACTTATTTGTTTGTGCATTCATTCAAGTATTTATTATTATTATTATAATTATGAATATATATTTATTATTCTATTTAGCCATAGCTCTCGTGTTGAATTGAATTATTTTTAGCGTTTGATCATTACAGACTGAACTTCTTCATAGTGCGGGATATTTTTAGCTCAGCATGTTGTGACACGCACTTTTATATGCACTGTGAAGGTGTAAATGCTGCTGCCTTCCTTCTGGTGTATTTGCCAGGTATTACGAGCGAACAGGGGTTTAAGGGGGGGACCATGCCCTGTTCCTGTGTGAAACATTTAGCACATTGTTAGATTATCTAAAGACATCCGCCATTATGTAAAATAAATAAATAAAAGAGGATAGATAGCATCAAATAAGCGTCCGTGTTTCCTCCAGCTCCATCAGCCGCCTTGTAATTTCCCTTGATCCGATGCGGAGATGCTATCATCAAGATTGTTGTTCTGGTTTGCCTCCGGCTCACCCCCCTGAAAGCTCCTTCTCCTACGCTCATCGTCACAGGAGATTTGAAACCGATAATTTCAGTAACGCAGGAAAATGTCAAGTCCTCACAGGATCGGTGATCCGCACTACTCAAGCGCTGATGATGACTTGCAGCGATGAGATGGCGGTCTGCGGTGGGAGGGTTTGAGATTAGGGGTTAGTGCTGATGCAAATCGCTGTCGGCGACAGAAAATTCTCCGTGAGCATTACTGTTTCTGGAGCCGCCGCTGCTGCTGAAAGCCATACAGCCTGAGGTGGATATACTTAGTACTATATACTTTGTAGGAACGGCACGATCTGATTGGTCCACTATCTGAGGATGGAAAAACATTACTCTGAGTAGATGATGCTTGAATTAGAGTGCCGGACACGCATTTTGTCACGTTCAAATAAAGTAGACGATTATTAGCCGTTATCATCACGATTTAAAATGAAGCGTGTTTTTGAGTAGCATGGACTGTATAGCACGGCTTGCTTTTGTTGATGTTTCCATGTAGTATGTATTTAAACTCGAATGCAGATGCACTTTGCAGCTCTGCACCTTGTCAGGTGTGGGCTCTGAGTTCGTGCATCTGTTTTGATTTTAAAAAGTGTAACAAATAATCCATAAAAAATTTAATTATAGTGTGGATTTATTGGTTATGTTCCCATGTAGTATATACTAAAGCTTTTATTCACCTCAGGCTCTGCGGCTCGACGTTTCATACCGTGACATTTATATTTAGCATCGCCTTCAGCATATAATTGCGAATTAATGGCAAGTGAATGAAGTTGGTGATTGGTGACTTCCACTCTCAGACAAACCTGCCTGAGTGACATGACTTGAAAATGAATGTATGTTGGACCTAAATGCACCTCCCGGGTCAGTCACTCTGGCTCTTTTTTTTTTTTTTAAGATTTAATGTGTACGTTCCTTCATTATAGGAAAAAAATCCAATCCGAACAGCTACTATATTTATGTAAGTATCATGTGATCCACCATGTAATTAATTTCTTCAAGAGAAATTTACATTATTTTACTTTTAGGTATCAGTTTTCGACATTACCCATAATGCAATTCAGCCCCCCCACTGATAGGAGTGAAGTCCAACTTAGTAGCCCTTGTTTTATCTCTCCCGAACGAGAGCAGTGCAACAGATGGCCGTCGCATAGCAGCATTGCATTATGGGATTTTGGGTCCTGTGTTTACTGCCTTCGCTTTTGAGAACAGAAGCACTTTCTTCTTTTTTTTTGTTTTTTTTTGTTCACCACTCTGGTTCTGCACATCACAAATATTTCACTCCAAATGTATTAAATGTGCTTCAAGAGTGGAGATTTTCTTTAATGTTTCTATCAGAAGAAATGTGTTGATATGAACTGCCAGGAGGGCTGTTCAGATTGCACTTGGGGATGCTTGGACATGTCATCTCATCATTCCTGTGCTACTTTGCTCCTTGTTTTTGGTTATACACGTTTTTTTTCAGTATCTAAGCAATGCTTGGCCAAAAGGATATCACATCTGTCATTTCTGCACTCGCTTTCTTAAAAACCTGTCCATTTTTAGATGAACAGCTTTAATGTAAGTGCAAGTGACATTAAAGAAGACGTATCGATGTACCTATTTTATCTACTGTAAAAGAAAAAAAAATGAAACCAGTGGGAACAGTCTGAATATTTTGGCTGTGTATAAAGACGCCCACCAGTGGTTTAATGGCATTAAACAGAAGATCTGTTTGCTTTATAATGATCTGCTGCCAGTGCAATGTATTGGTGTTGTGGGTTCTTAGAACCTAGATAGAACTCAAGCAGAAAAAAAAAAAAACGTGATAAATGCTGCTCTGCACTAATCGAATCTAAATCTGGAGCTGTATGTTACAGATATGTTTGCTTGAAAAAAAATAAACATTATAGTTCTTTATCATGACTGCACTCTAAAAATGCTCTTAAATATGGCGGGTGGCTTGTGGAAGGAAGCTGCTTTCCGATGACTTGTGTACCTACTTGTGCTTTTAAAGGTTTATTCGGTTGATTGATGCTTTACATGCTTTTATTATGTATGAATTCTGTTTAAATTAAAAAGAGCCACTGCAGGAGTGGAATGTGGTGCAAGTCTCTTGCTCTCTCCCTCTATCTGTCTGTCTGTTTCTTTCTCCTTGTGGCATTTTCTCTCCTCTGTATCGCGTCTGCTTGCTATTTATAGATGACCTGTTTTTACTTTCGTTCCTTTTTTTTAAGGGTTTGTCTCATTTAAATGTTATCCTATAATATTTCGATGAATATGCATACAAGCACCCAGCAGCCCTTGTGTATTTTTCTGACACCTCTTCTCTGGGAAATGTTTAGTCTACTAAGCTTTAAATATTCAGGAATGTTCCATTTCATTAATAGCGCATTTATTAGCAGATATAGATCCAAGACTGAGAGAGCAATTAAAGTGTAATTGTAGTTACCGGTATATTGGACAAACTGGGCTAGCCAGACTGTCTGCCAGATCACAGATGGTCGTTTAGCCCCCAATGAGACGCAGCATCTTTGTGATGGTTTAAGCCGGCTTCACGCTGCCTTGTGCATCACATGCTTCTGTCTTTCCAGCTCAGATTTTCGCCACTTCTCTCAACCGTGACTGAGCATTGGCTCCCCGACTGCGTCAGCGTGGATTAATGCCCAATGCTTTGTCTGTGTTTCTTCTTTTTCTCTGTTATTTCACTGTGTTGCTTTACGTTATTAATGAGGGGGCATTTGACTGAATGATATCAGTATAATGTTATAATAGCGTCATGGTAGTTATTGACGTGGCGTCATTAGCATCAGATTTCCCTGCTGTAATAACGCGTTAGTTTCTTGCTGCGAAAAGTAGCCGAATATTAAGGTGTACTCACATGTTAACTGTTTTATTTTAACGTTATTAAATACATGCATCTTAATAATTATAAATCCTAAATGAAAAGATATCGAAAGCTCATGTGATCGTCATGTATTTTTCTCCGCCCACTCATTGTGCTAGCCCTCCTCCCTGCACTGCGTTATACTGCACTGTTGCTTTCCTTTCTGTTCTGTTATGTTATATTGCCATTTTTCCCCCTGTGTTGTGCTGTGTAATATTATACTGGGTTCCCTTTGCTGTGCTATGTTGCACTGAGTTGTGTGGCACTGCATTGTGCTGTGTTACGTGACACTGTTGTGTTATGATATACTGCGTTGAATAATTGTACACCCTGTTGCGTTCTCCTCGCTGTTGTCTTGCATTGCACTGTGCTGTGTTACAATATGTTGTGTAGTGGGACATTACGCTATGTTGTCATCTTCCCTTTCATGCGTTACGTTACACTGTGCTGTGTTACATTAGTCTGCTATTTTGTTCCCTTGTTGCTGTTGTTATATTACCGTATTTTCCGGACTATAAGTCGCAGTTTTTTTTCATAGTTTGGCCAGGGGTGCGACTTATACTCCAGTG
>JAQNCB010000023.1:39804975-39818052 GCA_030068295.1 Euristhmus nudiceps | reverse complement strand
GGGGGACAGCAGTGACAACTGTTGACAGTGGGGCTTGAACCCCCAAGCCTGGGATCAGCAATCCAGCACCTTACCACCAGACCACCGCTGCCCCGTTATGGGTACAGTGGATGATAATTATAATCATAAATAATAGTGGTATAATTATTATCGCTATTTTTAAAGTTCTTTCAGATACAACCAATGTTGATAAAAGTGTTAAGGGCATCTTCTGAAAAATCTGCAAATTCTTTCACGTAGGCAGCGTGGTAAAATAGTGTTTAGCACGTCCGCTTCACAGTAAGAAGGTCCTGGGCTTGAGTTCTGGTCCCGACGAGGGTGCTTCTGTGTGGCGTTTGCACGTTCTCCCCATCCTTGCGTGGGCTTCCTCTGGGTACTCCGGCTTTGTCCCCACAGGCCAAATACCTGGATGTTAAGCTGAATGGCTGTTCTAAATTGCCCCTTGGTGTAATCGTGAGTTGTGTGTGTTGGCCCTGTGATGGTCTTGCGAGCTGTTCAGGTGGGTACACCGACTTTGCCCACTATCGGCTTTGAGGAAAGGTTCCAGCCACCCTGCAACCCTAGTGAAATTAAGCCGTTTGGCAAATTAATGAGTAGATGTTGTCACGCATGTATCTAGTCGGGACTGCGATTTAAAAAAATGGAGGGGGGAATGGAAATAAATATTTGATTTGTGTTTTATTTGTGTTTCTTAATCCTAAGGGTGTATTTACAGTACTGGTAAATTTAGGCAGGGGAAATTCTCAGCTTTAGTCGTCCTTTGGTGATAACCGGGATTCAGGGGTAATCAGACTATGGAAAAAATGCCTTCATCAATCACCAAGGTTGGTGACTTTTAGTTTGGAAAGCTGACGTCATATCCGGTTTTTCGCGCCGCCGCACCACCTTTTCTAGAGCAGGAACTGGCGCATGCGCAGCATCACTTGGGTGAAGGACATTGGAAGTGATGTGACACTGGTGTAACGTTAACAACTTCCCATGTTTTAGTATCTCCATTATAAAGCTGTTCTCTGGATTTTGTCCTGAACTGACGTTTCCTCCTGAATCTACGCTGAGAGGTGTAAGTTAAAAAAGTGCTGACTTTTACACAAGCTGTTCGAGTTAGCATAATTTGAAAGTGTTAGCACTGTTGCAGCTAATGTTATCAGTCGCGCGCTGTATGTAATTGAGAAAACTAACCGGCGGATTCACTTAAGTTTAGTCAGGAACTAATTAATGTCACACACGAGTTTAGTTCAACTAAAGTAAACACGGAAGGAATTGTATCAACTGCCGGTTTCAGTTAATCTGAATTTTTTGTAATACCTTAAAAAAAAAGAAATGTTTATTACAAGTATGTGTTGTCACAGGGGCTGGTCACGTGACCTTTTCAGTGACAGTGCAGGAATCAAGCTGTTTCTTGCTTTTTATAGCTCAACCTTGATTGCAATGTAATCTCTAAATAATCTTAATGAGACATAATCTTTTTTGCTTTTGTGTTATAATGACATATAAGGTAATGAGATGTATATTTTTTTTATCCAAAGGCTTTGTGACTGCATTGCAGAGAGGTGGAAAGATAGACCGGTTCCAATGATTTGTTCCACTATGTCACTTTCCTGGTAATTTAATGCTGTGAGGATCGTGAGTGGCTCGTCCTGAATGGCTGTGTGCAGTAGGAGTGTCTTGTTTTCTTTAGGCTGCATCAGGGGTCATGGCTTCCTGCCGCTGGTAAAGAAGAACTGGAACGTATGGGAGGTGAGATGTATTGCAGGATTCTTTAAGGCACAAACTGAAGGACCGTGGGCCAAATCTGGCCCGGCGACTCAATTGATGTGGCCTGGGACAGCTTTCAAAGAATATTTTGTTAATCATACATTTTCTGCACCGTTACCATGACCCATAATTCATCAGCCATCCATGAGGTGGCGGCAACCTATTTTAAGAAAACAGCTGGTCAATCACGACTGAAGAAGGATTGTAAGCTAGCTTGTCACTGTTAAGCATTGAGAATAAGTGGACAAATGCCCAAACTACTGCGATGGCCCGGGGAGCTGTCCACGGTCTACTCTGCCCTCGCCTTGAGTCAGCTGAGATGGGCATCAGCCTCCCTGTGACACTAATTAGGATTAAGTGGTTTAGAAAACGATTGAATGAATGGATGCCCAAACTAATCAGTTTGCCAAGCAGACTTCATGGGTGCCCTTTTTGAATAGGTATCTATTAAATATTTGTCCCTAGATAACCTAAAAATTTAGTAATGTGGCCTTCAGTGAAAATAATGTGGGGCAGTCGTGGCCTGGTGTTAGGGTGCTGGATTACTGATTATAAGGTCAGGGGTTCAAGCCCCACTATCACTGGGTTGTCACTGCTGTTCCCCAGGTGCCTCTAACCGGGTTATCAAAGGCCAGTCATATGTGTCTGTGGTGAAAGGCCAGTAAAAGAACCAATGCTGACTTTCGTCAAAAGTAGGCCATTGGGTTGCTGTCGGCATGTTTCTGCGCTGTGATGGCCTGGTGAGCTGTCTAGGGTATGATTTGCCAGAGATGGGCGTCGGCCTCCCTGCAACCCTTATTAGGATTAAGTGGTTCAGGAAATGAATGAATGAATGATTTGCTGCCAAAATCACAGAGCTTGAAAATGTTGATACGGCATTGTCATGACAACAAAACCTCCAGTTGTAAACAAGAGTCCTTGTCAATGGGGTGTGGTGTTTGATATTGTTTTTGTTGTTTCTGTTTTTTTAAATCGTATTAAGACGCAATAAATAAATTTACAGCTAAACAAACCGTTGCATACTCCTACATGTGTCTTTATTTATTACAGTACTGGATCACCATTAGGGATAGTTTGGGTAAGCTGGCTTAGCTGCTGTAACTGGCAAGTGCTTAGCATAGTTTCTGTAATAGTCTAAATGCATATTTCTAGGCCCATGTCACCAGTCCACAACCTGTGAATTTTTTTTAATTTGATGAATGATAATGTTGACCTGGTTGGTCAATTACGCTCTTTTTTTTTTTTTTTTTTTGGCGCATAATTAAGAAATCAAACAGTATGGATACAAAAAATAATGAGTCTCCTTTCTTTCTTTCTTTCTTTCTTTCTCTCTCTCTCTTCACATACACACACTCATCATTCAAGAACAGACATTAGCAGAAAGTCCCTCACATACCAAAGAAAAAATAGATTGTATTTAAAGCTGGCTATCATTGAATTAATTTTTTGTTTTAATTTGCAGTTGGTGTTAACTGCCCCCTGTAGATCTCTGAGCAGTGGATCCTGGGTCTTGGCTCCGCCAAACAGCCTTCATCATCAGTCCGTCCAAAAAGTGTCCCCACCTAACCCAATATATCATGTGTACCAGTTGAGGGAGCAACTTCCCGAAGATGACTCTGAGGAGACCATTAGCATGTGTGTCTTGCTCAAACCCAGGGAATCATTCGATCAGCATACGCTGGTGGAGGTTCCACTGTTCGGACAAATTAAGCTGAGTGAGCTCCTGGCATTGGGAGCCAACCGGCCCACTGACTTTTCTTTCCCTTTAACCACCGTCGATGGAAGAAGAGAAGATGACATTAGTGTGATCGGAAAGGCAAGGACTGTCTCGAAGCCCGATCAAGAGCGGAGCTCATTTCGAAGTCTGTTTGAGGCTGAAGGATGCCCCGCACCGTTCATATTGGGATCAGTATTTTATTGCTTTCACTGTCCTGGAAGCGAACCCGTACCTGAAGCTGGCAACGTGTTGAAAATAGGACATGTCTCCTTCCCAGGTTCTTTTAGCTCACTCTGCAGCGCTGCAGAGACGGAAAGCATGTACTTGGGTTCCGGTGAGAAGGGCGGCGAGGATGAGCAAAAGATGGCACTCATGTATGAAAGGCTGAGGATTGAGGTAAAGTTTAATGCTTCCTTGTGTCGTCTTGTCGAAGCAATTTATTTCTGTATTTGTTTTTTATCACCCACGTGACCGTCACTAACTGTTCACATTGTGTTTCAGCTCCCCGGTTTTTTTCAGAAGAGTCACGACTACAGTATGTATTCAAACAACATGGAGTTCGTCAATGATCTTCTCAACATGAAAACCAGGTATAGTCATCTCTCGCTATTATCGCGGTTCAGGTTCTGCGGCATCAGTGCATCGCAAATTAAAAAAAAATGTTCATCGAAAAAAAAAATTATAAAAAAAAAAATAGGGAAAAAGTTAAGGAAAATGCTGCGAGGGCTTGCTCCTGACTCGGATTTGGATCCCAGCCTCTTCTTCTTGTGTTACACGAATGCTGGGAAATTTGTCTCGACAAATCAGCTTGCGAGATTTCAGAACCACATCCCAAACCGGAGTCGGTAGTGACCTTGCAGTCTTTCCCTTAACTTTTTCCCTGTTTAATAGTGAATAGGTTAAGGGAAAGAGGGCAAGGTCACTACCGACTCTGGAGTGCGACTCGGCTCCCAAACACATTTCTTACACGTTATTTACATCTATGTACAATTACATATGTGTTTTATTTATATTTAATTTACATATTGTGCATTTGTTTCTGAATGTTTAATTGTTATTTTATTTTATAGCATTGAATATGTATTTGTTGATATTATATACACATATACATGTATGTATACGTCAGACAGGGGGGTCGATCCTACTTCGCGGAAATTCGGTGTTCGTGTACAGTTTCGACCCGCCATTAACCGCCAAAAGTGAGGGATCCCTGTATTGCACAGAATTCTCTGATTTGATTGGTCAGAAAGCATTGATTAATTTTTGGTAATAGCAGCTCTTGTGCACTTGTTCGCATATTTTGCAACAATTGCATATATTACAGTGCTACACTTAAAAAAAAAAATATATATATATATACGGTAATAATAATTGTTGTGGTGAGGTTTTCTGAGAGGCTATTTGGAAGGAGTCAGTACTTCGAGCGGTTCAGCGCTAACTTTGCTTTCTATCACATGAAACATTGAACATTACAATAAATGGATGACTGTGTTGACAATTAGAACTTTGTGGTGGAAGAGGAATAAACCGTTTTGAATTAGTCATTAGAGAATGGCGATGCTAACTGTAACGCTACTTCTTCACACCACCGCTTTAACGAACGTGATTTTGATATTTGAGCACCGCCTTTGTTCTTTCTCCTTAGAGGCCGCGTAGTGTATCAGCTGACCCTGATGCTGTGGCGACTCCTGTGCCTGTGCTATTATGCAGACGCCCGACTGGAGGTGCTGAAGCTGACCAAGCACCCAGAGGATGGTTCCATTAAAGCGCGCTGGAGGGTCAATGGATTGCCCCTTCACACTTTTCTCCTCCGTTTCTACAAGAAGGATAAAAGCCGGTTTTACAGGTACGACTGTACAGTGCGGTGTTTTGGAACACAGTGTTGGCTCATGACTTTACCAGCTGACTGGTTCATTAACGTCTGTTTCAACAGGACCTATGACGCATTCTCTACCTTCTATTTGGGCTCTGATGGACTCATACACTGTCATAAAGTTGAAAAGGTAATAACCCTTATTTTTAGCTTTTCACGCGTATCGTGTTTTTCAGTCATTAAAGAAGCAATCGACTATTTTCAACAAAATTTCTCTTTCCTGTAATTGTTTTTTTTTTTTTTAATTTAATTTAATTTAATTTAATTTAATTTTATTTAATTAATTTATTTTTGAATGTCATTCCATGAGCAACACAAGGTCGTAAGTGACAAGTCATGTACATTTGTCTTTACGACACATGTTGTTTCATACACATTCATTTTACTGTAAACTTTCTGAAAAACAGAGAAAATTATTATCGGGTGTTTTTTTTTAAATTACATTTTTTCCCCAGCCAATTTAAAACTTTCAAAGCCTTTTTTCCCCTAAAATGGTACCAAATGTCACTTACGACCTTGTGTTGCTCATGGGAGGAAGTTTCAGGGCAGTAGTCAGTAAATATTTTGTGTGAAGCAATGTACCGGTATTTATTTATTTGAGTTTGTCCTTTTAGCAGTGGTATGACTTCCTAAGGTCCTGGTTTGCACCCAATGCTACAACTTCTTCAAATCCCCCATGTCTGTTCAGTGGGATGACTTCCGAAGGTCTCCCATTTCCATCCGGTGAAACGACTTGCTAAGATCCCGCTCCATTTCCACCCAAGGGCGAACTGGTTCCATTTTGATTCATGTATGACATTTTGAACCGTAAGGAACATTTCAAAATTTCAAAACTAAGTTGATTTAGAGCCTAAAAACTTGGTTGCCAAATGATCGCTGCTTTTTCTAGTGCAACGTGTGTTTTCATTGTGCGTGTCATAAATTTGGAAACGGAGCAAAGCACAGTAATGGAGAATGCCGTGGATTCATCATCCAAAAATGAAGTTTTATTTTTCTAGCAATGTTTACTTGCCTTGCTGGTGTGTCATGGGTTCTGTTGATGGTGTGTCCTCAAGAATGTGCAGCTCAAAATTGATGGACTTCCAAAAGAGGTGACTTCACGATTTGGCAGCAAGGTTCAAATGATCCTGAACCAATCAGAACCAGAGGAAGAACCCATTCTTTATTTTTTGCTTGTTTTTGAGGTTTATTTATTTATTTTTATTTTCCCCCTCATTTTTCTCCCTAATTTAGGCATATCCATTTCCCACCCATCAGGTATTGCCTTCCCTGTCACAAGACCACCACTGACTAGGGAGGGGCGAAAGCATGCACACGCCCCCTCCGTGACATGCAATGCGAGCCACACGCCTCTTTTCGAACTGCGGTGCATGTGCACTTGGGGAGGATTTAACACACTCGGACAGAAAGCGCTATCCGCCCCCTCGTACGAATGAGCTCACAGACGCCCATGATTCGCTGGCGATCGCTGTGAGTGATCGTATGCCGTCCTGCTCTTCCTCCTGTGAGAGCTCGGCCAGTTAGCTCCGTTGGACTCCTGGCATGGATGACTGTGCATTAAGTTGGAGTTAAACCTGCGATCTCCAGGTTAATAAGGCAAAAAAAAAACCCTTTTGTTTCCAGTAAAATTGCAGAATAATTTTGGGTCGGTAGGTAGGTAAAAGGTTTTTTTTTTTCCCCCGCCGGCAGTGCGCACACCCCCTTCTCACTCAGCAGAGCTCAAGTGAACTTTCCCGCTTGAGACTCTTAGAGACAGTGCACCTATTGACATTGAATAACAGTAACCACTGGGTTACAAAAACACATGAAAAAATTGTTTTTGCAAAAACGGTACGAGAAAAGTTTTTGTTCAGGTGTTACCAGTAAGTAATTTGGTGTTTAAGTTGTAGGAATAATAAAATTTCTTGCACTTTAAGCACTGTCAGGAAGTGACTTTATGGACATCCAGAGAAGCATCCCGAATAAATAAACAAACAAGCGAAACCAGGCAAGCCTCACCAAGACAACATGGGAAGGGAACATTGAGAGCAACCCGACTCAAGGATTTAAAGCAGAATTCATTATTGTCCTTAAGAAATATATCTGATAAATATGATAAACTTTTTTTTTTTTCTTCCCCAGGTAATGAAGGCACAACCACCTGTGCTCCCCAAAGTGACATCAGTGCTCGCAGGAGCTCTGGTGGCTTTGGGACTTCAAGAACACCGGCCAGCTCTTAATCTTCTCCCAATGTTTCTCTCGTCCTTGAGACAGGCTCAAGATTAAAGAACGCTGGACGGACATGGCGCCGCATACGGACGTGTGAGGGTAGGGATATACGATTCCGTCGGCAGTGAGAAGGATTCAGATCCGTTCTCATGACATGACAGATTTGCAGAAGGGAGTGCGATGTTCCTGTTGATGTGGAACTTTGTTTAAAAGAAACCAAAACGGAGACGCAAACGGTTTATGTTGAATATTAAGCCATGTGTCCCGAAGCTCTGTGAAAGTCAGGTGATGCAGGATTCGCTACACTATTTACTTCCATTCTGTTTAATGTAACTAGCATGGACTTCATCTCGAATGGTAATGTGTTTCCAGCATAGTTCCGTAGCAGATCACGATACCAATCACATTAATAGAATCAGAAAATCATTAAACAAAATGTGTGTGCAGCATAAATGTTAACATTTAGGAAAACAATTGTCTTAAATACAGTCAACAGTCATGTGGAGATTTCTAGCAAGAATTTGTCAAGAGTGGTGTATATTTCAAACATAGACCAATCACTTTGGTCTAAAATGAGGTTCCATGTCAAACTGTAATCTGTATTTATATTTAAAGATTTTTTTTTTTGCACTTGCCTATTAAGAGAAACCTGTCTGGTTGGTGTTAAGATGGAAGAGAGCCGCCTTTGCTGACCTCATGACCCATTTTACAAAGTGCAAGTCTTGTTTTGATATTAGTTGAAGTCTGTGCAGCACTGCTCGCCTCATATAGGTACCACTGCATAGATCTTGGTACACTGAGTTGCTCCTAATTGCCTGTAAGCTGAATCAGTGTTTAGTACATGGGAATGGTGCAATTGGTCCTCAATTTTGGGATTTCTAAGAGCATTATTCTGAGTGGATAATGCTATAAAAAAAACATAGACACTGATGCACATTGTGTCGTGGTCACTTGGAGCAGGCAGCTGCATCAGTACCATTTTGTTTTAGTTTGCTTTTCTTGTTTCCATGCGATATATGTGAAAGCTTTGAGCAAGAATTTAGAAAAAAAAACACATAAGAAGTGCGGATTACTCGCGTATCTGTTTGGTATAAAGTAAAATGCTGAATGGGTATAAAAACACATTATTAGCTGCATTGATGAGTGTGCAGAGCTCATCTGACATGCTTCTCTCATGAATCCTGAATAAAATAGGAAAAATTTAGAATCAAAATTTGGATTTAGTTTAGTTATTAATGTTCCTGTGTAGTGCATAATTTTTTTTGTGATTAAAATCTGAAAGTATCTGCAGTTAGGATGTAAATTAAGGATGAGAGATTATACAACGCTCACAAATGAGTCTCTGGAAGTGTCAGTTTTTGCACATTAGAGACTATAAAGGAGGTCACTTCTGAGGTGTCTGCAAGTACGACAACGACTTCTCACACTCCAACACCGGACAGAAGGAAACCCACATCGGACGGACCATTGGATGGAGGAAACCCCAAAATTAAGGGACCACTGGAAATAAGGAAGGTTGGGTTTCTGCCAATTATTTTTGTGGGTATCCCTAATTCTGGTGGTTCCCATACTTTGACTGGTTTCCCTTTTTACAGTAGTCCCCATACTTTTGGGCTGTCCCGATTTCTGGTGGTCCCCATATTTTTCAAGTTGTCCTATTTTCAGTGGTCCCCTTAATTGCAATAGTGTTTCCCTATTTCCTGGCATATTTAGATTGGGGCATGGACTGCTAGAGGTCAGATACTCCGACTTGTGTGCTCGGTTCCATGTTGATTCGGCGGTTCAAAGGAAATGTGCTTGGATTCATGTGCATGCACAGATTCATACATCTGAATGTGTTTGTGTGTAGGATATTTTCTGGGTTTAGGCGTACGCCATTTTTCAGTAGGAATTCCACGGAAGTCTGTTCACAAAGCCCCTTGAGGTCAGTGTTTCAGTGGGGCTCAGGTCAGAGTTCTGCATTTTCTTCCACTCCGACTTTAATAAATCATGTTTCTTATGGTGGGTCAGTGGTGTCCCAGTGATAAAGTGCTGGCTTACAGATCCGAAGGTCCAACTATATCACCGAGTTGTGAGTGCTTTCCCCCCAGTGCAACTGTTATTAAATGCTAGCTCTGTCTCTCACTGTCTGGTAAAACGCATGTAAAAGAAGCATTGCTGTCCTTCAGAAAGAGTAAGCCATTGGGTTGCTGTCTGCGTCCAAGCTGTCCAGGGTTTACTCCGCCCTCACCCAGAGTCAATAGAGATAGGCACCATTTAAGCGATGCAGAGAATGAGTAAATTGTCCTGTTTGGGCCGTCTATACCTGGTGAAGGGAAATTGTAATGCTACAGATTTGAAGAATTTTATGTTTCTGACTTTTTAACAACAGTATGGGGAAGAACCACATATGGACATCTGCACATAATTTTGGCTTCTCAATAGTGTCAGGCTAAAAAAAAAAAAATTCTACAGGCCACTAATTGCACTTTAAAATGTACCATTATGATCCAAAGTTCAGACAGTTAAACACAAGAAAAATTCACAAAGAAATCAATATGAAAACTAAATCCTTGGTGTGACACTGTACTTATTTGCTGTCGGTAACCCAAATTCTGGTACGAAAATATGCTTAATAAACTGTACAGGCACTGATTATCATGTGTTCTTTCGTGATCAGTACACTGGAAGTATGACACACTGAATTTGTTCAAAGTAGGTGTTTTAGATCGTGTTGTACCACCAAACTGCTTTATCTTTTCAGGGCTGTAGGACGGGCTCTGCTGCCGCTGGGCGAAGGCAGGGTCCACTCTGGACAGCTCATTAATCCATCGCAGGGCAACTCGCAGCATTGACCATTCAACCGTCTCGAGGCAATTTGAAACAGCCAGTTAGCGTAATGGTACATGTCTGTGGACTGTAGGAGGGAAAACCGGAGCACGTGGATGAAACCCCACGCCAGCATGGGGAGAAGATGGACTTCGACACAAACACCCTCGCTGAGCCTAGGCGTTAAAACCAGGACCTGCTTCCTGTGAGGGTGACATTCTAACCACTTCGCTCACCCTCAAGCCACCGACAAACACACATCCATCTTTTGTTTTTCAAGAATAACAAGAGTTAAAAAAAAATTAAACTGATTTTATTACATCATGATGACTCTTGGACATGGCAGCGTATCGATTTGAAAGATTCAGTTGGATTAAAATGTGGCTTGGGAATCGTTTTGCAGTGTAAGAATCATGTTCTCACTATCTCGAGACAATGAATAGTTAGGGAATGGACTGCCCAGGGAACCATGATGACACTGAATGCTAATGCTAAGTATTGTACATATGATGTTCAGCTTCTGTTACACACACACGTCTGATTGAACAGATTTAAAACAGCCTAATGTGTTTATACTGAAAATAACAGACCTATATGGGTAATCGAGCCTGATTTATTTTTCCACTTCAGACATCCATGGTGTACAATAGCTGCTATTATTGCAGCTATCAGAACAAATCAGTACATTATTCATCAATATTACATCACACGACTTCTTGGGTTTTGTTGCTGGTGGGCATTTCCATGACCTCGCCACGTATTATTCGGCCAAGTCTTCCTCTCTGAGATGCCTCCCTGGTGCATCGACGCAGTGCACGCTTTCATGTGGATAAAGTTGAGTGATGCTGAATCATAGCCATAGTGTATGACACTCTCTAATGTTAACCAGAAGGTTCCAGCATATGAAGATGCAGCGTCCAGTTGCGATGGTAATCCACAATATGAAACATGACTGTCATGTTCAGTGACATGCTCGGGCAGTGGAGATGTGTTCTAATCGACAACTATTTGCCGAAGTGACAATGCAGTGACATCCACCAAGCCGGACTTGAATAATTGTTTTAGTATATACTACACAGGAACATAAAGAAAGCTCACAAAAACTGGATTTTTATGGGGGTTTTTTGTTTGCTTGTTTTTTTAAAATAACAACAGATGCTTAAGCTTGGCGCACACATGCGGTCAGGTGTACAACTGTACCTAAAACAGGGAATAGAGATCAGCCCTATTCCAAGTTTAAGTACACACAAACAACAAGAGGACTAAATTAAAATGAGATTTTTGTTATATTTACATAATTTAACCATGACACGTCAGGTGAGCTCTACGCGCTCTGAGCTGACAGAGCTGTGCCGCTGAAGTAGCTAATCTGGTTAGCTGCCTCATCCAGGAGTTTAAAACCGTATTCTGTGACGGTGTCACGCCCTGTTCTTTATGAATGTGACACAGTCAGCATCTGTCACGTTTGATTTAAGCATTATCCCCATTGAATAGTTTTTTAATACCGAGATAGCCGACCAATCAGACTGTCCTGTTCCGGTGTAGTATATATTAAAAATTAACAGCCATCAGTGGCTACTGCACACTGAGTAAAGATAAACGTCGGTCCCTTTCACGGAAGAATCCAGCTCCTCTATCGACACGCAGCGTACGGTTGGCGAATCCGTCCGAAGTTGTAATAATGTGCACTGGTTGAATGATGAGATTAGGAATCTTCAGAGAAAGCCTTGTGCGTATTTGGGAAATGTTGAGAGTTGTAGTCTGGGTCTTCGTTAACTCTTTTCCTAAGGTCACTCTTGATCTGGGGGACATGAAAATAAAGAGATCTATTCAAATATCATAAATATGAAGATGTTCATTTTGACTTGGGACAACTATGCAGAATTCAACTCATGTGCTTCCTTTGAAATGGATTTAAATCACATTTACTAATGTAACTAATTCAATTCCCACTTATCCGTCCCCCCACCCCCACCCCCGAGCAGCCAAAAGCTGCCAACCATGAGCTTCCTCCAAGGAACACGACAGCAGCCACCTGAGTATTTTCTGTGCTGCTGTGTATTCAGGGCCGATACAACACACCTGGAGAAAAGTGCCAGGTATACACATACTCGCAGACACCTACGATTTGCATAAGCCATCCCTCCCTCCCACCTCGTGAGCTCAGCCAATAAGCTTTCAACGGCTCTTGGTTGCGGATGGCTACACGCACCAACCAAGGCTCGAACCTGCGAACTGTGTGTGTTGAGTGGTAGTTATGCACTTTGTTAAAAATCCTCATTTAATCAATAAACAAGTGATTAATAAACTGTGGCAAATAGAAAACTAATATCCTGTAAGTGCAATCTGCTCATTCTGAGTGGTGGGGCTTGAGTTTGACTAAACCCATGCGGTCAAGGCAACCGGAGGTAAAACTAGTCAGATTCTCGTCACCTGTTCTGTATAAGCGTCCTGCATCTCTGGTTCGTCCAGCTCCCCCTGCAGGCTGTCTGGAGTGGTGACAGGCCGTGCTCCTACTGCTCGAGCAGCGACGGTCACTGCCTCTGAGAGAGAAAGGTGCGGTCCTTCACCCTGTGCGGTCTATCAGACACAACATAGACCAAATAGGAGTAGGATACTTCTTCAACATGCTTTAATATCCTGTACACTGGGTACAGAAGGAAACATGTCTCTGTTAAATATTTGATGAATACACACACACACACACACACACACA
>JAQNCB010000023.1:39666254-39678091 GCA_030068295.1 Euristhmus nudiceps | reverse complement strand
TTTTAAAGACATTTTATTGTTTTGGACATGCATATTTTCGAAGGCCACAACTTCCAAGAAAATAACGTTATAGCCATAATTCAAAAAGTATTTATAACCTTGAATATTTACAAAAATTACGACTTACAAAAAACAGCAAATTAAAAACCTTTATTTTGACCCCCTTGGGACCGGTTGCTCTAAGAAACTGTGAAAATGCCCATATGATATCATGACCCTGCACTTTGTCCCCGACTTCCTAACGAGCCAGGACAAACAAATATTTAAAAAATTTAAAGTTTCATTTCAATCCCACTGAAAATGTCTGAGAACTGACAGACAGTTACAGCTAGCGTCATTCTACCTCGTTTGTTTTACATGAAAGATGTACAATGTGCACCTTTAATGTGCACAACTCATTGAACTCAGCAACATCTAGGCAGATTCATTGCTCTCATGTACCAGCATAACACCTGTGTCTTCTAGTAAACCATGGTATATTTTCTCTGACACTACATGTAAGACGAGAGGCTTATTTCCAACACAGAGCACTGAATCCTGGAGCCAGCTGCTGCCCAGTCTCAAACCTGACCTTGACAGAACTCAGCATACAGCACAATGTTTTGGAAGCATATTTTTGGCCTGGAATCTGTGCAGGAATTTCAATTTTAGGTCACCCATTCACCCCAAAATTTTTGGGAGGTACTTTACTAAATATGTTCACGCAAGTAACCTGGTTAGCACTATCGTGTCCCAGTTTTTACCTAAAAAGCCAACATCAGAAAACTTGAGGGGGGGGAAAAACCTCAACAAAAATACAATCTTCAGACTTATTACAATCAATTCAGAGACATTCTGAGTGATCGTCTTTATCCGATAATGCAATAACCCTATCCCTATAGGAGTGGCCTCTTCAAGGACACCCCCCAACATGAATCCGTAGCACAGCTCACTAAATGGTTCAATAAGAATAAAATCTGTGAGATCACCAGAACTCAACCTAACTGAACACCTAAGAGATATTTTGGAGTGATAACACTCTCAAACTATCATCAAAACACTAACTGTGAGAGTATCCTTTGGAGGAAAGGAGCTCATCTTTCCACCACAGTCCCCCAGACGACTCCTAAAAATGCGAGGTTGCTGCATCACAACACATACACCAACTGTTACTTCTGTCAACCAGCTCGGTATGAAGGAATATAAAATTATTATTATTTTTTTGAGTCTGTTCTCAGCTGGAGCTTTTGGTTAAAAAAAAAAAAAAAAAAAAAAAGACTTTAATACCATTCAGGTTTGTTATTTCTAGGTCACTATATAATATACACTGATATTTCGGTTCATAATTTCAATTATTTTTTATTTTTTTTGCTACAATGACCTTTTCTCCTTTTGGAGGGCTTTCCAGCAGACACTGCAGTATGGCTGTGGGGATTTGTACTCATTCAACCACAATAGCTTTAGTGAAACCAGGCATTGATGTTGGATGAGAAGACCTGACACAGTCAGCATTCTGTTCATCCTGAAAGTGTTCAGCACATGAGGACTCTCTCATCAGGACCCATTCTTCTACGCCAACCTCAATATACCACGTCTTCGTGGAGTTTGATTTGAGCATGGAGTACTGTCATGCTGGAATTGGTTTGAGACCCAGTGATTTTAATTAAGGGAACTTTTATTGCTACAATATAAACAAACATTCTATACAATTATGTGCCTCCAGTTTTGTGACAAAAAGGAGAGAGCTAATATGGTGTGATGCTCAAGTGTCCACATACTTGTGAGAATGTCATCTATATAGAACACGATGCTACAAAATGCTCATAACGACTGGAGTATTTTTATTATTTTTTTTAAAAAGGATATCCCAAGTTACAATGTATTATCATTAAAGAGTTTCTTCTTTTTTCTTTTATGGAAGGAGTCCCCAGTGTGAGTTCTTTGTAAAAGAGCCAAATATATTCCAGGAAGTATTAAGTGAGGGGTGAAATATAATGACAGAGTGTGCTGTGGTTTGAGGATTCATTTTATGTAAATAGAATTAGAACAGAGTGGCTGGTGAGGAAATAACTGCTAATAGCTGTTATTATGTAGGTGATAACAGGCATTAAGCTGTTCTCAAGACGGACCGCAACATTAAATTAAATAAAAATAATAATAATAAAAAAAAGAGACAGAAAGTATCACATGATTTCCTTAATAAATAGAAACTGTAAATAGCTGGTTTATTTGATAAACAAACAGTTTGGGATATGCCATTTTAGGGAAACAAAACCAGAGATTTTTTTTTATTTAATTATTGATGTTTGATGATTATAAAACAAGCCAGTTGCATCTTACTCAGTAGTTTAATAAATAATACCAATAGCGAAAAATCAAGCGTCAGGGACCACTCTGCAATATCCACCAAGCCTGAGATAAATAGCTGTTTAGTATATACTACGTATAACTAAAAAAAAAAAAAAAAAAAAAGGATTGCAGTTAATATTTACTTTTTTTGAAAAATTGTAATAGTGGTCATGGGTGCTACATTACAATGGTGGTGCATGCTTTATTATGACATCTGTTGAAGTTCATTCCATGTTAAAAAAAAGAAAAAAACGAAAAGATTTTTGGGACAGTGTTTTGTTGAATTTCTACGATTTCACAACTACTGAGCATGGCAAGCAGTGGTTTCTAAGTATTACTCCAAGTTCTTGAAGTGGATAATGGGCAATTAATAAATGAGGAAGACATTCATTCACTCAATATGCATCCAAAATATTTTTTGAAGAGCTCGTTCTTTCCTTCTAATTTCAGAATAGAATTTTTATTGAAACAGTCACGAGTTGATATTTCTTTAACTAAATATTCAAAGAATTCCATAACTTATTCTCTTTGTTTTGTCTGTGTTTACCCCGTCCTTCTCATTTATAAATTCTCCAATTTCCTCTTCCTTCAGAGTTTGAAATTCAGGCAGCCATTTTCTTGCTAGTTTTCTCTGGTAGGAGACCATCAATCATGCAATAATCGTTCACTTATTCAATCATCAACGTCAATGATGGCATAAGTTGACTCTTAGAAGCATATCAAGAGATTAGATGACTTTCTACCAGTCAAAAAAGAGAAAATATCTTGAATTATTACCAATAAATGTTATCCTAACAAGCCGAACAGATCATATTGTTCCCATGCAGTATGCTAGACAGGAACATCCTGTACATACAGAACACTCATGATTTGAATTGGAGAGCACAGTATTTAACTAACAGTATGCTGCACCTTCCCAAACTGGTTTCCCCGTTTTAACACATCCAATAAGTAAAAAGATTAGCCAAGAAAAACATGGAAGATAAAGCTTCAGCATTCTGTTCAAAGGTTACATTTCTTCAGCTCCATTTCCTTAATTTCTAAAGTGTTAGTATTCTCTTTGCTAAAATTAAAGACAAGCAGAGTCTTGCTAAGCAGCTTTCAAATGCTACTTCCCTTATTTTTAATGCTGATTCTTAGAACACAGAAAAGAAGGCTCTCTATTAGGGCAGTGTGACATGATATACATCATGTGACAATATAAAAACATCTATATTTTATTTCGGTGTTGCAAAATCACACTCTCCATGGCAATATTTTCATCACATGAATGGCTTCATTTGGGATGAGCCTGAGATTAGATTGTCAGAGAGAGTCCAGTAAACTGTCTGTTATGATGGCACGCTTTATGTTTCTTACTTGGGTAGTTTCAACCTCGAAATGTTCATATAGTACAGATTTAAATCAGGACCATTGGACTGTAATTCCTTTTGAAAATAAAGCATTACAAGTACTCTACAGGTTGTCTCCTTGCATGGGGGACATCAAAAGAAAAAACAAACAAAAAAAAAAACCCTTTACATGATAGCAATATCTTTAAAAACACACACCTACTGTCCTTTCCCGCACTCATGATGAATCGGATGTTTATGTACGTCAGTGCACGTTGAGTGCATGCATCCAATTACATGAACTTGCTGCAGCTATGAGAATGATTTCAATTTTTATTGTCAAAATGTATTCCTGTAGGCTTTTTGACAGAAAAAATACGCCTTATGAACTAAATAGGCTACTCCAATTTTGGAAGACATTTTGTGAACACTTGAGACACCTTCTACATGCACTATTCTGAAAAGAAACTCAAAGGTGCAAAATATTAACCCTACCCTAAATACAATGAAAGATATTCTACAGTAATAATTATTTATCAATTTCGTGATGATGCCCTACACAATAGGGGCTCGTGAGCGTCCTTCATGCCTTCAAGCGACCACTGAGGCTAGTCAGCAATATAACGGTAAACAATGTAACCACTTCATAACAAGCCTTACAAATGTTACTCATCCATCGAAGCTCGTGGCAATAAAAACAGTCAACCTTTAAATCCATGTTCATAGCCTGCTATCAGGCTTTTGAGTGATGTTGTCAGATGCACACACCACAGGCCAGCACAGGAACGATAGGGAGGGCCTGAGCTACAACCTGCAGCATTACAACTCTACTCATCCTCCGTTACTAATGCTTTGATTTGCATTTATTATTGCAAATAGGGCACTCGTATGCGTTTTATTTTCCATGTTATTGCATCACAAGACATCAGATCCCGGTTCTAGCAAGCACGAGTCTCATAACACTACTGTATGGTGTCGCTACGCCCAAAATGATTCAGCAGCTCCGGCTCAATCACGACGCCCCAGTTTGTGTATTTACCTCTCGGACTGGGCTCCTGGAGGTACGGCGGTGCTGTGGGCGTCACATTTCCAGAATTCTGAGCCGACAGCAGCGGCGACCGCTCATCCATACCGTCGGAAGCCATTTATTTTATACAGAATAACAAAATAAAACAAACAAACAAAAAATAACACCGACGTATGTGTTGTTTCGGCAACCGGGTGCCGAAACGTACAACCTTCAACACTGCTCCACAGCAAGCGTGAGGAGGCGGAGTCAAATACGTAGGTAGGGCGGAGCTAGGACGCAACCGCATAGTGCGTAAAAACACTACTACGCAAACCCACTATATTCAGTGCGCCACTAAACAACGTGTGATATTAATAACTGTCTTTAACCTATCTTACTTTTTTCAGAAGCATAAAACTTCTCCGTGAGGCTTGCATGCTAGAGATTTAAGAATAATAAGCATTCTCACCATGTTAATTAAAGGACCGGATCATCACATTTAGCCAGGAGTTATTTATTTTTTTTTTTTATAACATTATACGTATCATAAAGTGACTCAAATCTTGTTGTGATCTGTTCAAGGACCATCTTTTTACTTGTAAACATTTTTTGTGGAAAGACTGAAACTTTTAAAGTTTCTGCCAACCTCTGGCAGACTTTTTTGATCAACACCATACTTGTCCAGCTATCTGAGTTTGAAGGCAAAGCCTAAAGTTTTCTTCTATTTCTTAATAGCATTCATTTATGGCTAATGATTTGCACCTTTCCACAACTTCTGCTCAAAGTTTAATGGTTAAACCATTTTTTTTTCAACAGGAAGGACTGCAAAACTTGACTTGGCTCCATAACATAAATGTATTTAAAATATTGACAGCTGGCATATACACTAGGTACAATCTTTGGACTTTTGTAACATGGAAGCTTGGTGTGATGACAAGTATAACTTATCCTAGGAGAGATTTTTCATTGCAATATGAAATGCAGTATATACTAAAATATTTAATACATTAAACATGAAAACCCAAGTAGTGGATCCTAAAATCTGTAATACTTGGACTCTAAGATATGGATCACATATACAGGAAAATGTGCAACGATATGTTGTGTTGGGCATTATGGTATTAGGTCATTACAGGTCACGCCTCCCCCCAACCCACTTATCAGAGAAAAACAGACTGATGTAAAACACACGCACACTCAATTTTTTTTCCAAAGCAAGAACAGAAGTTACTTGTGTACCACCATGGCTTCATCACCAGACCACTGAAGTTTGCAGAATTCAACTCATCCATCAATTTGCACTAAAAAGGTAGATCTTAAAAGATAGGGCTTATTTAATATTTGTATATATATATATATATATAACTTTTACATATAAAACTTTAAATAAAAATGTATTTAATTTAATTTTAATTCATGTTATTTGTAAAATGTGTCTGAATAATAATTTTGGTACATCCAGGACTATAATTCGTAACATTACGGAATAAAAGCATAGAGGCATAACATCATCAATCTTTTGAAAACATTATTTATCATAATTGGAAGCAGATAAAATACAGTACAACAAGAAACTAATGCACATCTGAAAAATCTGTTTGTTTACTCACATAAAACTGGATTTTTATTGTTTTTTATAAATCCCCTAATCTCTATCTGTGTTAATATAACAATTTGTATATTTGCCAGTTTAAAAGTACTTGTTATTTTTTAAATTATATATTATGCTTGTTGTCATAAATACGTTTTTCTTTAACCTTGATTAGGAATTGTTGGGCACCTGTTCACCCAGGAGCCTTGTCTCAAGCCATGGCAGAATCCAGTGACTATGGTAAACTTTGCATTCTGTTTCACTCCTATCTATAACAGTTTGAATACATTCAACATATCATTAATCCCTCTTATGTGTATGTAACGCACACCAATGTCACTACTGTGACGTCAACACTGATTGCTAATCTTAATGTAGGCGTGTGAAATTACCCTCACGTTTACTGTTTTGCAGAAGAAAAAAAACAATGTTTACATTACAGTGACACCCAGTGTTCAAATTAGGAATTATACCATTTTGCAATCAGGGGTCAACTCAATTTATTTATTCCCCATTTCACTTTAATATATTAACTTGATCTATTGGTAGTTTTGTAACATTTGCAGTATTTTTCCCCCTCAGAAAAACAGTTATTAAAATTCCCTTTTAGGCCTATATACATCCATTGATCAGCCATAACATTAAAACCAATAACATGTGGTGAATAACATGATCTTGTTACTGATAGAAAGGTATAAGAACACAGTGCATTGCAGCTTCCTGCATAGAGGGCTATCCTAATGCAGATAAGTCAGGTGGTGTTAATACTATGGCTGATCATTGTGTGTATGATTGACTCTTTTACATATTTTTAAAATAAATTTTTGAGGCTGGCACAGTCATGTAATTTTGCCAAATACAAAATGGTTCTGGGTTCAAATCTTGTCCCCAGCTGGGGCCTTTCTGTGTGGAGCTTGCCTGTTGCCTTGTGCTTGCACGGTTTTTCTTCCACTGTCCGGACATGCAAATTAGATCCACTGACCACTTTAAGTTCCCCATAGATGTTGCATGTGTGCATGAATGGTTATTCATTTTTGTGTTAACCCTGCAATAGATTGGTGACTTGTTCAGGGTGTAGCCTACTCCATCTCTTATTCGAAATTGGCTGGAACTGGCTCCAAGTGGTATGCTGAGAACACTTAACATGGGCCTTGTTTTTTTATTAATAAATGAAATGCTTTTGTTTTTTTTTAACCAGGGATGATGATTTCCTGTTTCATACCATTTTATTTTCATTAGTGTTTTGCAGTTGTACCACACTGAAATGAATGCACTGTCTAATCACAACCTTTTCACAGTATAGTAAATATTCCTTTGTAATATGTATTTTTAACTGAATTTACTGCCTTATAGTTGGAAACTTCCTAACTGAATTTAAGCATGAACTCATTGTACGAACAACACAAGTCAGCGACATCACAGAGGCAGTCTTCTCCCAAAGTCTGATCCATGACAGAACAGTTTGTCAAATCCAGGCTGCCTCCACTGTGCAAGAGGCAATGAAGCTTCTTTTTGAGGCTCTAGAAAGAGCATCTTCTCAACATAGAGCGTCCTTCCACCTGATACTTAGAATGACTGAGCCTGAGCTTATTCGCGAATTAGGTGAGGGTTTTTAAAGTTAACAACTCTTTTACCATTTCATCTTTTATTACAATCTTCAACCATCGAATAATATCTTGTGAGTTACTTGTAAAACAGATCCTTATGAGATAATCTTTTTTTTCAACAGAACAGAGACAACAAAACAGCAAGTTTACTCAGACTGAAGAGGATCCATCATATGAAGAGAAAAGAGGGGGAGACTATAAGAGTGGACACAAAGCTGACTCACAGACAAAAAAAGATTCACTGATGAGAATGACACTGGAGACGATGGAGCAAGAGCTAAGCCGTGAAAAGTACATACTTGAGCAAATGAAAGATGACCTGCAGAGAGAAAGAAACATTCTAGAAGACAAACATACTGAAATTCTCAGAGAGAGACAGAACTGTGAAAATGTGAAAGCTGAAGTTCAGAAAACAAAACAGGAAATTAAAAAGAACAGGGAAGAATTAAAAATTGAGGCAGACAGGCTAAACCAACTGTCAGCTGAAATTCTTAAAGAAAAAGAACTCTTGGGAAATAGGCATATGGAGAGCCTGGGGGAAATGGGGGAAAGTCATATGTTTTACAGGAAGGAAGAGTTAAATAAAACCATAGAGGTGATGAGGAATGAAATAAAGCACCTGCAAGACATGAAAACTGATTTAATAAAACAGAAGGAGGACATGGAAGCCAAATTAGAAAAAGCAACGGAGACAATACAGATAATGGACCAGCCGAAGACAGACCTACAGAGACAAGATGAGGAAAATGAGAAGAAATTGATACAGGCAAAGAGCAACATGGATGAAATCGAACAGATGAAGGTTGATGTACTAAAGCAAAAATGGGAAGTTGAGAACAAAATGAGGCATCTGAAAATAGAGGCAGAAAAAGTGCAACAGATCAAGAAGGAAATACAACAACAAAGAAACGAGTTAGAAGAAAGGATACAGTGGTCAAAGCGTGAAATGGAAGAAATTGAACTGATAAAAAAAGAGATGGATAGGAAGAGAAAAGACCTTGACCAAAAGATGAAGCAGAATACTCAGAGAAAGGGTGAATTAGATAGAATGAGAGTGGAAATACAAAGAGAAAAATTGCAAATGGAGTGCAAAATGGATGAAATGGGAAAAGCAAGAGAAGACTTCCAGATCAAGGGTGAGAAAAACAGTTTATACAAGGAAGAAAAAGAAGGGATGAATGCTACGATTGTTAAACTTATTCATCAAATTGAAAGAATCAGAGAAATTGTACGGGATACATCATTTAATGTGGAAAACAGAATGGTGGAACCCCAGCTAGGAGCAGTAGAAGTAAATAAGATGAAAGGTGAAATGCAGACACTTGTTGCAGAAATCGAACACATCAGACAAATGGTAAAATGGCTTAAAACAGAAATGGAGCAAAACAAAGAGGTCCTTAAGAGGGAGAAGGAAGATATAAGAATGATAAAGCTTCAGATCCATAGAAAAAAAAGAGAACTTGAAAGAAAAGAAGAAAAGAATATGAGAGAACGAGATGACTTAGAAATCATGCGTTCCAAAATACAGCAACAAAAGAGTGAACTGGCAAAAACTTTGGAAGAAATACACAAAAATAAAACAAGGCAGGCAATGGAAGATGAGCAGAACACTACTGAGGAAACAAAGCATGCCAAAGAGGAGAAAAGCAGGGCAGATGACAAACTTTTATTTTACCAAAGAGAGGCTGAACTGAATCAACAAAAAATAATTCTGGAGAACAATTTAATGGAGATGATGGAGGAAAAAAGTAAACTTCACAAAATGAGAACTGAGCTTGAAACTCAAACACATAAAAAAGATGAGCTCGATCAGTTGAGAAATAACATTGATATGGAGAAAAAAGACATTGAAAATAACAGGCTCATTAATGATAATTTGAGAAATGAGCTAGAAGCAATGAAAGAAAAATTCAAAGCTGAACAAGAAGTTATCATCCTTGAAAAAGAAAAGATGCAGCATGAGAGACAGGGTTTTGAGGAGGCAAAGGCATCTATGCAGAGTGAAATGCAGCACATGAAAAATGCTTTGGAAAAAACCATGATGGACATACAAAACCTGGATGAAATTAACCGAAGATTAGCACAGGAAAATGAGCAATGTAGGATCATTGCTGATGGTGTAAATCAGCAGAAGCATTTCATGGAGAAGATGGCTGCTGAAATAACAAAACAAAAGGAAGATATTTCAAGAAACAAAGCCCTTTTTGAAAAAGAGAAAAATAAACTGGACAAAGAGTGGCTGGACTTGCAGAGAAGAGATAAGGAGTTACAATTGCAAATCACAAGGAAAAAGGAACAAGAATACAATGACCAAATGACAAAAGAGGCACAGACAAAAGCACTGGAAAAAGAAAGGAAAGACATCCTGAAGAATCGTAAAGAACTAGATGCTCTTAAAGAACAAATATTAAAAGAGAAGGAGGACATTAAATACAAGACGGTAATGGACAGATTCCTACTTGACCAAAGACAGACTGAAATAGAAGAGCAAGAGAAAATTCTGAGAGATGGTTTGAGAGAAATTGTCAAGGAAAGAAGCCATATGGATAAGCTGAAACAGGAAATGAAAGAAATAAATATTGTTAGAGAAAAGGTGAAGCAGGAGAAAAAGGAACTTGAGAAGTTGATGAATAACTTTCAAACAGAAAAAATGGAAATTGAAAAAAACACGTTGAAAAACAATAATTTGCGAAATGAGATTGAAGAAATAAAGATGAAACTGAATACTGAGCAAGAAGCTATTGCTTTTCAAAAACAAAACATAGAGAATGAGAGAAAACAGTTTCGGTTATCAGAGGCATTGATGCAGAGTGAAATCGAGGACATGCAAAGGGCTCTGGAAAGGGCCAGGATAGGCAGGCAAGAACTTCACAAACAACTGGAACAAGAAAGACAGCAATATAGAATTCATGTCGAAGAAATAAATCAAAAGAAGAAAGGCCTGGAAATGATGGATGCAACAACATCAGATCAAAATACTGCTGAGAAAGCAAAGAAAAATGAATATAGGGAAACTGAGTTTAGAAAGCAGAAAGAAGATATAGAAATGAAAAAGGTGCAACAGGTCAAGGAAGAAAGTCAGCGACAAAGAGATGAACTAGACGAAAGGATGCGGATGGTAAAACGAGAGATTGGAGAATTGGAAATTGTCAAAAAAGAGATGGTAAGGCAGAAAAAAGAACTTGACCAAAGAGTGAGACAAATAACACGGAAAAAAGATGAGCTACAGAAAATAAGGGTGGAAATCCAGAAAGAAAAAGAAGAAATCGAATACAAAAGGGTAGAAGTTCAGAAGATGATATATGAGATAGAATGTGTACAATTTGAAAAACAAAGAACAAAAGAGGAATTTAAAAACAGCAAAGAAGTCACTGCATTGATGGAAGAAAAAGAAGAGATAAATGTTGAGATTATCTGTGTCAGTGACCTGATCGAACGAACAAGAGAAATTATAGAGGACACCAAGATTTTCTTTGAAAATAAAGTAGCAGAAAGCCAACTGCTAACAGGAGAAGAAAATATGATGAATGCACAAATGGAGAGACTTGTTACAGAAATTGCATACATTAGAGAGATGTTGCAGCAGTTTAAATTGGCAATGGATCAAAGAAAAGAGAAAATTAGGAAAGAAAAGGAAGAAATTAAAACGTTAAAGACCAAGATGCATCGCAGAAGAAGAGAGCTTGAAAACAAGGCCGAAATGAACAAAAGGGAACGAGGTGACTTAGAAGTGATGAGTGCCAAAATAAAGCAACAAAAGCAAGATTTAGAGGTAACATTGGAAGAAATACGTAAAAATAAAATGAAGAATACAACACAAGACATGCTTGGATCGCTGGATAGAACAGAACAAAAAGAAAGTGAAGACTTGCTGAAAAACTGGAAAGAACTGGGCAGTCTCAAAGAGCAAGTTATAAAAGAGAAGAATGAAATGGAGGAAAAGAAGAACACGCTCATAAAAGACACATTGG
>JAQNCB010000023.1:39533060-39543758 GCA_030068295.1 Euristhmus nudiceps | reverse complement strand
GACTGACGTATACGTACATGTATATGTGTATATAATATCAATAAATACATATTCAATGTAAATAATAATAATTAAACATTCAAAAACAATGCATAAGATGTAAATAAAATATAAATAATATAAAATTCAGACGTGTAATTGTCCATAGATGTGAATAAAGCGTAAGAAATGTGTTTGGGAGTCGCATCCCAAACCATAGTCGGTAGTGGACTTGCGTCCTTTCCCTTAACTTTTTCCCTATTTAATAGTGAAAAAGTTAAGGGAAAGGCCGCAAGTTCGCTACTGACTCCGGTTTGGAACGCAGCTCTGAAATCTCACAAGCTGATTGGTCGAGACGAATTTCCCAGCATTCCCAGCACACAAGAAGATGAAGAAGAGGCTGGGATCTGAATCCGAGTCAGTAGCGACCCCTCGCGTCATTTTTCTGAACTTTTCCCCTATTTATCCTTATTTTTTTATTTTTCAATGAATATTTAAAAAAAAATCCACGATGTACGGAAGCCGCAGAACCTAAAGCACGATATAGCAAGGGATGACTGTAATAATAAATAAATAAATAAATAAAAACACAGAAGTGGTTGCTACATGTTAACAAGACACGAATTACAAGTGACTTGCCAATCGTTGTTGGCAATGTAGAACTGGGGTATTGATGAATCATGGGAACAGAGAGACGAACAAAGGAGATAAAACTAATTCACGCTGTCTTCAAATAGCTTCTTATGAGACAGTCCAAGATAAAGGGATGAAAGACGGAGGTAAATCAGTGTTTCACATTATGCGCATACAAGCTACGAGTTCAGATCCAAGGGCTGTCATGGAGCTTTGTTTGAGCGCATGAAGGAAAGTCTCTATCCTTCAACTGCTTAGCCATTTGATTCGATTGGATTGTACATCTCTTTTAAGTCCCAACACATAAAATTGGTTGTGCCTTATCCATCCCTGTAGTTTAATGAAGCAGAAAAGATTGCCTGCAAGGAATGCGCTGTGCTTTGGGACGAATAAGCCTGTTTTGATGTTGCACAACATCCCAAATGAGGCATGTAATGCCCCATCGCATAAGGGATGAAACCCCTCTGCTTAACACTGATAATGTAAATCTGAGATCGCCGAAGCATGTTTTCTGTTAATAAGAATTGTAATGCCCTGCCTCACAAAATACAATACGGAAAAAAAAATCACTTTTCTGTAGAGGTTCATGTGCTGGAAGATCAATCCTGTCCCTCTTTGCTTACCTCACCGATGCTCATCATTCTCCGCGTTTTAAGAAACAAGAAATCCATGTCGCAATGAAAAAAAAATGCTTTGGAAAAGCCTGCTTGTTGAGATTTCTTTAACCTTTCTGCTTCTGTGAAGAATACCTACAGGGACCTCCGAAAAAAAATAAACCTTCAGATCTCGATCATTACCCACAGGCTGTTTGATCTCCAAGGCTGAAAATCAGTCCAGCACGGGTCACCTCATATGAGCCAGAAAGCAGTGCGTGCTGACCTCGGCATATGGTGGTTACTCTTGAAAATGACAAGCAGGTCCTCTCATGTAGGCCTTTGAGATAAGGATGAGGCCAGGATTTGGGATGATGGATGATTCTGATTAGCTTGATATCTTTGTTCAGAAGGCTCGACCTTGTATCATTTGATTTTCTTCTCTGTTTCATGCTGCTTGTTTTAGCAAAAGAGTCCTGGAAATAATTTTACAAGACAATGCCAAATGAAAAGCTCATTGGTCCGACACCCCAATTCATAAAAGGTAAGGCTTGTGGGCTTTTTACACCCGAGCTTCAAGGCTCATCAGGGCGGTGCTTATCCCCAGTTTCTGCAACGTGAAGCAACTAGGAGTTCGACTCCTCCTGGATGGGACGCTGGTCCATCGCAGGTTACCTTCCCAGTATTTTTACTGGTACCCATTTATACTGCTGGGTGAACAGAGGCACACTTATGGTTCAGACCTTACCCAGGGGTCTAAGCACGGTGGGGGTCTCGGGAGGATACGAACCCATTACCTCCAGATCATGAGCCCAACATCCTAACCACTATGCCATCTTCTTCTTCTTCTCTGGCTTGATTCCCATTCCTCGGGTCGCCGGTGCGGACAAGCCTTATCCATCTCGTCCTCTCCAAAAGATTTGTCCGCATCATAATTTGGTTTGGCAGCTTTATTAAGGCCAGATGCCCTTCCTGACGCCACCACCGTTGTCGGTGGTGGACCTAGCCTTTGCCTGAGGAGGCATAACCTGTAAGGCAGCAGATGGTTTGAACACAGAGTTTTCCGTCTCCTATCCTGAATGCTGGCTAGGCTTCTGGCCTGTCAGGACCCAGGCCGTACAAGTGACAAGAAGGACCAGGTCTACCAGTAGGGACATATCCCTAGCCAGGGGGCCCTTGCTGGGATAAGGTGCTACCTCTCTTGCCCCCTGCAGTTGCAGTTTATTGTCACACCCAGGACCACTAACCACTATGCCATCAACCCCTCCAATTCATATAAGACCTTGCTTAAATCAGTTGAGCACCCTACTCAGTTCAGTTGGGGTAGGGTTAGTGTTGACAGACCAGCTGGCTGTAACTGTTAAACCAATGGGCTGTCGGAATAAATGGCTGTATTCAACAGACTGTAAGGTGACTTTTTGGCAGGAAGAAGCGAGTGTTATACAGCCATGCGGGGTGCTTAATTCAGGTGTACAGACGGCAAATATTGACAACATGCCAGCCAGGTCTTCCCGTGTGGCAGCCTGGTAACACTTATAAACCATGTGCTATCAGCTCCCAAGTCTGTGTGACTCTTTCCATCTTATTCATTCACTTGGGCATGGGGAGAGGATGCAGACGAAAAGAAATCTCATTACCAATTTGGAAATGATTTTGCACAGACCTTTTTTTCTTCCTGGCATGTAACAATGGAAGAGTACACTACAGGAAATCTCTGACCCTGTGACTGTCAGCCGTGGGAGGCAGCTTTCGGATAGCTGTTAAAGCAGATGAAAAAAAAAAAACATACCTGTGAATAAGACACAGGCTTTACTGGCACAATTCTTGCTAATTACTTACTATGCTCAACTGATGAGCTTTCTTTCGGTTTATGCAGGTCTTTGAAGAGCTCTGGAGGATTAAACAGGGTACATGATGGAGATTGTAGTTGACTGCTGTTTATTTGAGAGAAAGTACCTATACTGGGGAGGCTGGCGTATGCTCCAGCTGACTCTCAGTGAAGGCGGGGTACAGCCTGAACAGCTTGCCAGGCCATTGCAGGGCCAACACACACACCTAGGAGCAGTAATTTGTCCTAATGTGCACATCTTTGGACTGTAGGTGGAAACTGAAGTACCCAGAGAAAACTGAAGCAAGCGCAGGAAGAAATTATCCATCCATTCATTCATCTGCCAATTTGCTTCACTTTATAAGGGTTGCAGAGAGACTTTAGCCTCTATCCGCCAAATCTGGGCAATGGAGGGGCACACCCTGGACATCTCGCCGGTCCATAGCAGGGCCAATACACATCTAGGGGAAATTAGTAACTATTAAGATCAGCCAATTAGCCATGTACTGTACATGTGTTTTGGACTTTGGGAGAAAACTGATGGACCTGGAGGAAACCCATACAAGCATGGGGAGAATATGAAAACTCCACAGAGAAACACCCTCACCGTGCCCTGGACCTTTGTCCTGTGAGGTGAACGTGCTAACCACTATGCCACCATGCTGCCTCTTTTCTGGTACCCGTCAAAATAAAAGTACGCTCAGGTTTTTTTACCGGGGGAAAATAGAGCTAAAAAAATAGATTGTGTAAAAATATTTTCCCAGACAAAGGAAATTTGGCTACAATAAACATTGGATTAAAATATTTAAGTGATTTTTAAAGAATATTACGTCTCTTGGATTATTTATTATTTATTATTACATTATTTACCAGCTTTTACAGTATATGCTTATAAAATGATCCTGGTCTGCGATTGGAAATTTTAACCTACTTGGCCATTATTAAATAAATTACTGATAATGCAATATAGAATATTAACATTTCACTTAATTATCTTGTTCTACTGTATTTGACAGAAAAGAAAAACTAACAACTGCTTTTTTATTCATTCATTCATTTTCTGAACCGCTTAATCCTAATTAGAGTCGCAGGGAGGCTGGTGCCCATCTCAGCCAACTCTGGGTGAGGGAAGGGTACACCTGGACAGCTTTCCAGGCCATCGCAGGGCGAACACACACACAATCATTCACACACATGGGAGATTTGGAACAGCCAATTAGCCTACTGTACATGTTTTTGGGCTGTAGGAGGAAACCCGAGTACCCCGAGGAAACCCACTCAAGCACGGGAAAAACATGCAAACTCCACACAGAAACGCCCAGGCTGGGAATCGAACCCAGGCTTGCTTGCTGTGAGGCAGACGTGCTAACCGCTACGCCACCGTGCCGCCCACTGCTTTTTACTCCTGCTTATTCTGTCCATCAGGTTTGTTTATGCAGAGAAATCGAGCAACCTTCGGAGATATAATCTGCAAGTTAGCAGTTATAGTGGGGTGTGTGTGTGTGTGTGTGTGTGTGTGTGTGTGTGTGTGTGTGGGGGGTGTTATTCTGCAAAGTGGACATTACTTATGTTGCTGCGTTTTGAAAAATACGAAAATATAGAAATATTGTACTTTGGCTGCTCATCACATCATACCATTCTCTATTTTTTTTATTTGTTTGGTTGCTTATGTTTGTTTTTAATAAAGCAACAATAGGAACTGGGAAACTGCAAAATTGGGAAAAAGCAATGACTGATTCTCCCTTCAGCAATCTGTTGGCAGTGGACAGCAGGAGTGCCACTGAATTCAGCAAGTGATTAGAGTGTGCACTTCCCTGGTGTCCTGTGCCCCGTGGATAACCATGACTCCCGGTGACACCCTCATAAATTACCTAGGGCACCTACTTCAACACACAGTCTAACAGAGGCAGCTCTTCTGAGGGGCAAAAGGAATGTGTTATAACACAAAACACATCACATCCTGGATCTCCCTTAATGGAAGACCCCTTACCTTGCCAAGACTGTTTACCTCTTTCACGTTCTAACTTTATAATTCAAATCCTAATTTTTTTACGGTGAAGGTAAGGTCTGTGGGTTTTTACACCTGAGCCCAGTGGCTCATCAGAGCCGGTGCTTATCCCCAGTTTCTGTAGCATGAAGCAACAAGGAGTTCAACTCTTCCTGGATGGGACACTGGTCCATCACAGGTCACCTTCCCAGTATTTTTACTGGTACCCATTTATGGGACGACTGATACCACTGGGTGAACAGAGGCACACTTGTGGTTAAGTCCTTTCCCAGGGGTCTTAGCACAGTGGGAGTCTCACCAAGATTCAAACCCATGACCTCCTGTTCACGAACCCAGCACTCTAACCACTATGCCACCGGCCCCACTTTTTATGATGACCATGCAGCAAACTACAGTCGACCCTCGGTTGAACGGAGTAAAAGTGGGGATGAGGTGTCCGTACGCGTGAATAGTCAGTTAGAGTGAAATGTTGTTTTTTTTTTTCGGGGGAGGGGCTATACTCCATACTGAATACTAGTAAAATCACCTCAAAGTTCTGTAAACGCACAGTAGTACTGAACATTTAACATCCAAATAATACATTTATATTGTACCTGTACAGTAAATACATATTGTAATACATAATGCAGTAATTAATTTAACTGGCACCTGAAAGGCTCGACAGCGCTAACGTGTAGTGCTAGCGGCACTAGCATTATGCGCTCGCGGTGTGGAGATAATGTCTGCCGCCGCTAGTGCTAGACAGCAGGTTTTTTCCGTTCAAACGAAATCCGTAAAATCGGGGTCCGAGCAAGGTTCAACTGTACTTTGAGAAAGAACCTGATGAGAACAGGTAGCCATGCGGCTTGCTTTAGCCAATAGCTTATATCTGGTTTGTAGGAGAGAATACTAGAAATCAAATATGAAAAGCTTGTCTTCCGAATTTGTTTTTTTTTCTTATTTCCTTTCTTCTTATCTCAGTGATGAAGTGTGTATTGGCAATTGTGGATGGTCCTCCACTGTTTACCATTTGGTCCAGGTTCCAGATGTTTCTATTGATTTTTATCGACCGTGTGACTGTGGCTTCAGCTTCAGGCAAATTCTGTCTACTGCTTTTTCCGCTGACATTTTTATTTCCTCTGCCTCACCTTTATCGAGTACAGCCATAAAGCAAGCCTTCAAAGAGCTCCTGCCCTTCCTGGCCCTTCTGGCCCTTGCCTTGTCACTGGTAAATCACTCTCCAGCCAAGGCACTTTATGGTGTAGATACATGAGTCCTGAGCTAAGGGTCTCATTGATTCATCCAAAGGCCACGCAACTACAATGATGTTTTATTTTAAAGAAAAAAGGTTTTACAACCAGGAACTAGCAATGAAGCATCAAAGAGATTCAGTCAGGTTGAGGCGATGGTATAAAATTGGAAGATAAATTGCTGGGCGATTGTCAAAAGTATCAGAATAGATTTTGCTTTGAAGCTGAAAAAACTATTTCAAAGCAGAATCTAGATGCACCCAACAAACAATGTGACTGTAGACCTATAGACCCTCTGGCACCACAAAAGGGCGAGTGAATTTTGGGAGAACTCTGGAGAGAATATTGGACGAAGAAAAAAGGGGCTATTTTTCTTAAATTGGGTCTTACACTGACCCAGTTTCCTCAAGAAACCGTGCCATGGAAGTTGCTTTTTTTCTGCCAAACACATCAGCAGAGGCTATCATTTACTGTCCATCACCCATGATGCACTTATCTCCCCCTGAGAGCGTTATAGCATTCCTGGGAATGGAGGGATATCGATTGAGGAAATGATCATTCCATTTGACGGTAGATCATGTGTTTAGGTCTTAGCATGCTTTACGTCTTAAGTGCATACATATCAATAGCATTAATTGAACTTTTAAATGAAGTGCATTCAAGTAAATTGGAGCTTACCTGCTTAATCCTATTACAATCTCTGGGAGGCTGTGCCTATCTCAGCCAAAACTGGTCCGGTGCACTCGGAACAGCTCGCCAGACCATCGCAGCGCAACACACGCAACCACTCACAACCACTCACACCTAGGGTCAATGTAGAATGGTCAGTTAGCCTAATGTACACATCATTGACTTGTGCAAGGAAACCAGAGTACCCAGAGGAAACCCACACAAAACACAGAGAGAGCATGCAAACTCCAAGCAGAAATGCCCGAGCCCAGAACTCAAATCCAGGATCTTTCTGCTGTGAGACGAACATGCTAACCTGTTTGCTAGCATCTTGTATTGTAATAATAAATAAGATAAGGCACTTTAAGACCTGTATGCATACTAACTATTCAGTCATTCATTATCTGAACTGCGTAATCCTAACTAGGGTTGTGGGGAAGCTGGCACCAGGCCCAGCAGAGCCTGGGCGAGGGCACAGTACACCCTAGATAGCTCACCAGGCTATCGCAGGGCAGAAACATGCTGACGGCAATGCAGCCTATTCTTTGAAAGTCAGCAATTTTTTTTTTTGACATGCCTCTTACCACAGACAGTGAGAGACATGGCTGGACCTTGAATTGTGTTCAGTTAGCTGCACTGGACGTGCATACTAACTAATAATAACTAAAATGTGAAGCTGCAAGGACTGTACATTGCATTTTTCATAATTTCAGCATATTTTGCTCTCTCTAACAGGTCCCTGGGGGAGGTGTATGGGCAGTGAGTGTGGTCCAGGTGGGAGTCAGAGCAGAGCGGTGTGGTGTGCCCACTCCGAGGGCTGGACTACTCTTCATACCAACTGTCCACAGAACGAACGACCTGATAACCAACAGACCTGCTTCCGTGTCTGTGATTGGCACAAAGAGCTGTATGACTGGCAGCTGGGGGCGTGGAACCAGTGCGTACCTGTCTCCCTGCGCAACTCTGCAGTAACACGGCCAGCAGTATGCACACGAGGCGAGGAAGGCATTCAGACTCGTGAGGTGGCCTGTGTCCAGAAGAGCAACAGTGCACCTGCAGATGATACCATCTGTGAATATTTCGAGCCCAAGCCGAGGCTGGAGCAGGCCTGCCTAATTCCATGCCCACAGGATTGCGTTGTCTCAGAGTTTTCTTCATGGAGCTTATGCTCCAAGACCTGTGGTATCGGCTTACAAAACCGAATCCGATCCGTCCTGGCGCCACCTCTGTTTGGGGGTTCGGCTTGCCCCAATCTTACAGAGTTTCAAATCTGTCATGAAGAAGAATGTGAGGGTGAGGAGAGTATGTACAGTCTCAGAGTAGGATCCTGGGGGGGCTGCACTATGCCCCCGTCACGCCAGGCAAGACAAGCGGATGACACCCAGCCCGAACAACCTGACCAACCCACAAGACCAGAAAGATCTGACCGACCCAAAAGACCAGAAAAACCTGACAGACCCAAACGGAAGGACCGACCAAATCGCCAGGACCGACCCAAACGTAAGGACCGGCCAAACCGTCCGGACAAACCAAATCGCCCAGACAAACCAAAGCGTGCAGACAGGCCAAAACGCAAGGACAAACAAAATCACCCTGACAGGCCAAATAAGCAAAACAGGAATCAGGCGAGGCAAGAACGACAAGCCAAAAGACGCAAGAACAAGGAGCTGAAAAGGGCTAAAGGGGAACGGGTAAGGGAAAGAGTCCGAGTAAAGGATCCAGAAACTCGAGAACTTATTAAGAAGAAGAGAACAAGGAACCGGCTGAACCGACAGGGTGGAAAGTCCTGGGACCTACAAGTGGGATACCAAACCCGGGAAGTGATATGTGTACACAAGAATGGGACCACAGCAGATCTGAGGTTAGTCTTAAGCAAATTCTTTGGAAAGTCAATTCAGATGCGAACTGAGTTTATTTACTTTAAACCTGTATAACATGCTTCAACACATCCTGAAAATCATCTGCAGTATGAGCTCATCACACGAGGTAACCAGGTAACCATTGCCAGGTAACACAAAGCTGTTTTTTTTTAGTTCCTCGATTCTGATTGGTCAAAACGTGATACATTTGAAGGGTGCAAGGGCAAAATGAGTGATGTCATACAATTGCCATTTTGAGAAGAGTAGCCCTTTTCTTCAGTTTAATTTGTTTTTATATCATAATAGAGTCAATTACCTTTGTACAAAAAAAGATTGTCAGTATTTGACTACTACAGGAGTTAAATATGGGAAAATTAATAATTCATAGCCAAATGTGGGCGGCACAGTGGTGTAGTGGTTAACACGTCCACCTCACAGCAAGAAGGCCTGCGCTCAATTCCCAGCCTGGGCGTTTCTGTGTCGAGTTTGCATGTTCTCCCTGTGCTTCTGCCGGTTTCCTCCGGGTACTCTGGTTTCCTCCTACAGTCCAAAAACATGCATAGTAGGCTGATTGGCTGTTCCAAACCTCCCCTAGGTGTGAGTGTAAATGGTTGTGACTGTTGGCTCTGCAATGGCCTGGTGAGTTGTCCAGGGTGTACCCTGCCCTTGCACGGAGTCGGCTGAGATGGGTGCCAGCTTCCCTGCAACCCTAATTAGGATTAAGCGGGTCAGAAAATGAATGAATGAGTATTGCGTCCCAATCTCTATTTTTTCTCTTGGGTTATTGACCCATTAGGTTTCTTTGAGGTTCCTCCAAAAAAAAAAAAGCTTCCTCACCTAAAGATAATGTAGAGCAGTCCTATCTTGCAATGATGAGAAACTCGCGTGAATCCACAGTACTTTGTGCAGTAACTGGATCAAATTCATTGTCCAGGTCGAGCAAAAAGGAGAAAAAGTATGAAGAGCGATGGTTCATGAATAAAAGTACACAGCAAATGCATGGGGCTTTGAAAAATTCTAAATCAACAACCCCCCAAATTTGAACTGGGTAATTAAAACACAGCGGGAAGGGAAATTCTGCCACCCATAATTCTCTTCGGGCCTGCTGAGAGGAGCACAGTTTTAATCATTCTGTGGGAAATTAGGTTTGATATCTGTTAATTAAAATTCATGAATGTCATAAGCTGATGCATATCAAACTTCACTTAAAAAAAAAAAAATCTTATTTGGAATTTGTGTCAGAGTATAAGTATAAGCAGCATTGTGATTTTTGTTTGTCAAAACATTTAGTGAATTGTAATCACCGGTTTGATAAGATTCAGTGATTATGTAAAGTGTAGTAGTGTTTAAATATAGTGCTTTTATTTCAGCAAATCCAATTATCATATTTGTTATCTTTAGCAGAACATAGCACAGACGAGCAGGGTCGTAGAAAGTACACTCCTAAAACAATGCTCAGTGTTCCACAGAAAATATAGTCATGGACGAAATTATTGGCACCCCTGGACTTTTTCTAGAAAATACACCATTTCTCCCAGAACTTGTTGCAGTTACAAACACGTCTTACCTGAGTAAGCCTCAATCCTTCTGGGAGAATTTTTGTGGACAGATGAGACTAAGGTAGAGCTTTTTGGAAAAGCACGTCATTCTACGGTTTACAGAAAAATGGATGAGGCCTACAAAGAAAAGAACACAGTGCCTACAGTCAAACATGGTGGAGGTTCAATGATGCTTTGGGATTGTTTTGCTGCCTCTGGCACTGGGTGCCTTGACAGTGTGCAAGAAGTCATGAAATCTAGAGACTGTCAAAATGTTTTGGGCCGCAATGTAGCATCTAGTGTCAGAAAACTGGGTCTGCGTCAGAGGTCATGGGTGTTCCAGCAGGACAATGACCCAAAAC
>JAQNCB010000023.1:38575864-38586095 GCA_030068295.1 Euristhmus nudiceps | reverse complement strand
CTGTTGACAGTGGGGCTTGAACCCCCAACCCTGGGATCAGCAATCCAGCACCTTACCACCAGGACACCACTGCCCTTAATGAGCAATCTAGTCTTTTCTTTTTTTTTTTTTTTAGATCAGTGTTGAAGCAGATGGAAGGTGTGGCTACTGCTTGGTTGAAGTAAAAACCTGCCCTCACACCGGCCCTTTACGGATAAGATTGGAGATTCCTGCTCTAACCGGTCCGAGGAAACATTTTCATACATACAACTGGCTCCTGATGCAAAAAAGATTGGGGACCCCTGCTTTAATATGTCCACCAGACAAATCATACAAATCCGTGTTGAGTCCACCGTGCATTCAGTGCAAAACTTGGCAGTGTGATCGCTTAAAAAAAAAAAAAAAAAAAGGTTTGGAGCGATCCGGTTCTTGGTTCGGGAAATAATTCATGGCTGCCCTTCCTGAGTGCATCATAAGCCTTGTTTACAGCACATGTTAAAACATACGATTAATCCTTACGAGCTTCCGCTACAGCCAGAGCAAGCTACACAAATCAAAAGAAAGCAGCGAGAGTTAGATGACATCTCAACCCCCCCCCCATATCCTCATATCCTCTCTACTCTCCCACTCTTCTATAACAAGCAGTGATCATAAGCTGCTGCCTTCAGATATAATCTTTCATGGCACCCTTTCCTTCAACAATATCGCTCCTTTTTTCGGACTGAAGTGCACCAGTGTAGACGGAAACTCATTTTCAGAGAAAGAACACGTAATGAAAAACTACTTTGGGGCTTCATAGAACGGCCCTGAGTGTCCAGCTTTCCTATAGAATGCTCCATGTTCAGTGAGGACAGTTGTCAGTGTAGTGGCGCACAGCTCTTTACCGAGCAAATCCATTAGCCGAGCTTTAGTCCGACACGAGCTCTTTCAGCAAATCTAAGCAGAAAGGAAAGAAAGATGGCCGGCACTCACCATCAGCCTTTTTCTTCATTTTCCTATTCTCGGAGATTTATTCTGATCTCTCGGGAAGTGCCACGATTAATGTTGCTACATAAAGAATAATATGGACGAATTCACTTTTAGCCAAGAGTGCTTTTGAAGGAGCTTTTTTGGTTTGAATGCAGGAAGAAGAAAAAAAAAATGGATGTTTTTGGCAGAATAAGCAAGGCTGCATCTTTTGCAAAATATTAAAATAAACAACAGCATTTGTCTGACGGACTTTATAGGTAGCATCTTTAAAGCTCACAATTAAATAAGAACATTTCTGGGGCTCCCGAGAGGCGCAGTGATAAGATCAACCTGGGGATCACGAGTTGAGAACCAGGATGATGCTGCAGCCATCCGCGACCGGGAGTCCATGGGAGATAATTGGCTGAAATATTCTTGGAGGGAAGGATGGCATGTACTCACAGTGAGCACCAGGCAATCCATGGATGTCTGTGAGCTCATGCGTACAAAGGAAGCAGATAGCGCGCTCCTTCAGTGTGTGTTAGCCCGATTGTAAATGCGTATGAGCAGCAGTTCATAAAGAGGCGGGTGGCAGCTCTTACATCCCTCCCTGGTTGGTGGTGGTTGTAGGTGGAAGGAAGGCAATACTTGATGAGTGGGAATTGGACATGACTAAATATTTGTGGTGGAGGGAAAAAAAGGAGATAAAAATAAATAAATAAAATAACAATTAAAAAAAGAGAAAACGTCTGCAAACATATGGGATGGTGCAAAATTCTCAGGTACCCAGTTTTTTTCAGTTTAAACTTTGTGAGGCTGCAGCAATCCGCCTGTCGATCTCCTGCTCCATCCTTCCCTCACTATTAAAGAGGAGCCTGTACCGGTCCGTCGTGGTGAACAGGGAGCTGAGCCGCAAGGCAAAGCACTCAATTTACCAGTTGATCTATGTTCTAACCCTCATCTATGGTCACGAGCGTTGGGTAGTGACCGAAAGAACAAGATCGCGGATACAAGCAGCTGAAATGAGCTTCCTTCGCAGGGTGGCGGGGCTCTCCCTTAGAGATAGGGTGAGAAGCTCAGCCATCCAGGAGGAGATTGGAGTGGGACCGCTGCAACTCTGTGGTGAGAGGAGCCAGTTGAGGTGGCTCGGGCATTTGGTTATAATTCCCCCGGAACGCCTCTATAGCATGGTGTTTTGGGCATGCCCGACCGGGAAGAGACCCCGGGGTCGACCTAAAACACGCTGGAGGGACTATGTCTCTCGGCTGGTCTGGGAACGCCTCGTGTGTCCCCCGGGAGGAGCTGATGGAAGTGGTCGGAGAGAGGGACGTCTGGAGCTCACTGCTTAGGCTGCAGCCCCCACGACCCGACCCCGGATCAAGCGGAAGAAGAAGATGATGATGATGAACTTTGTGAGATTTTAGTTGTATCACTTTTACATTACCAACACAGTACAAAAGCGGTTTGGATTCACAAAAATATATATATATGTTTTTGTTTTTTTTTTAGTACACAATTAAATGTAACAGAAATATGTCAATAAAGCATGCAGCATATAACATAGGCGACCACATTTCAGACAAAAGCAAATGAAGGTGGCTGGCTTTTATTGCAAAACGCAGTTATGCAATAAACGTAAAATACAGTGTAATATCTTGGGGGAAAAAATTTGAATCAGCCACAAAGTGTTTCTGAAGCCATTTGGTTACTCCTGTACGAATGCGCCAATGACCCCTGCACCCAGCTGCCATGAAATTAACAAACATCGGCGTCTTTCTTATTTCTCTTAGAATGGTATGCCTACTTTTGTTTCTTAACTCTCAATCACAGAAATTCCACCTTCATCGATTCTAAATATTACGTTAAATGATGTGCTTTATTTATACATGAAGGTTATGCTGAAAAATAGGGCAGCCATTTCAAAGTTTCGTACATTTAATATACAATAAACTGACCCATATACATCCATTCATTCATTCAACCGCTTAATTCTAATTCTAATTAGGGTCACAGGGAGGCTGGAACCTACACTTTGAAACTCAGCAATGGTTCTTTTACAAGAGATTTCTCACCATCAACAGTGCAGACATGTCTGGCCTTTCATAACCCAGTTAGCTGCATTTCGGGGACAGTAATGACAACTCAGTGATTCACCAGGCTGGCGCCCATCTCAGCCGACTCGCGGCGAGGGCAGAGTACACCCTGGACGGCTCTCCAGGCCATCACAGGGCAGAAACATGCTGACGGCGATGCAGCTACTCTTGACGAAAGTCAACAATGGTTCTTTTACATCCCTCTCACGACAGACAGTGAGAGACATCGCCGGCGTTTGGTAACCCAGTTAGCTGGACTGGGGGGAACAGCAGTGAGAATCCGGTAGTGGGGCTTGAACCCCCCATCCTTGGGATTGGTAATCCGACATCTTACTCCCAGACCACCACTGCGCCTGATTCTATATTATTTCGTTTCAATGTTATCACGATGGCCTGGCAAGCTGTTCAGGGTGTACTCTGCCCTCGCCCGGAGTCGGCTGAGATGGGCGCCAGCCTTGACCGCGACCCTAACTAGGAATAAGCGGTTTGGAAAATGAATGAATGAAAGTTGTATAGATGGATGGATGGAACCTGTCGTTCCTATTTCTAGAGCTCAAGCCATGCTTATCTTTGGTGGAAGTGGCAGCTAAAAACAGGTAAATAAGATGCATGTACTAAACCCATGAGGCGAGCATGATTTTACCAAGAAACCCTTTATTATTAGTATTTAGCCAAAACGTGCTGATAATGGAAGATAAAATACAGAGGCTATGAAACCCAGGCTTTAAAGCAAAGAGTCATCACACAAAATACTGACTTTATTTCATTTATTACTCTTTACCTCTCCTGATAGAATTTTTAAGTCAAAAAAATATTTTTTCATGTATAAATATAAAGCATATTTGCTCTGCAGCATTTCACTGCACGTGTTTAATATTTTGCACACGACTGCATGTACAAATTTAAGGTAATGCATGTGAATAAAACCTGCATTGGCTTGAATGAATATTAATGAGGTGTTTTGTGATGCTCATCCATCCTTTCAAATTTGCAGTATATAAAATCTGGTTTGCCATAAAGGATAAGATGTGGATTAACCAAAGGCCAAATACTATAATAGATAAAGAGATCCTTGATGCGCGTATACATCTCCATGTTTGAAATATCGAATGTCATTTCTTATCCCGGGCCCTTTGTGCATATTTTTATAGATCTATTTCTGTCTTGCCTAGGGGTTGCTCTTTGAGTTGGATGAAATCCGCATGCCCCTAAGGCTCCAGTTTGCAAGGCGTGTGTGCTTTTATTCCTGGCCATCCTCCAGGCGCAGGAACCTCATCTAGTTAACAGCACACTGAAATGCAAAGCACACTCAGATTCGTGTGTTTCCCGCATGTTAAGAGAGCCCTCACGCTTTCTTCCACCTTCAAAAGCCAGAGCCGAGGTGAGATGGTACGATTCATAATACAGGGGGAGAATTAAAAAAAAAAAAAAAAAAAAAAAAAAAAAAAAAAGTGTGAGATGGATTTCATCTTACACATGCACTTTGCTCTGTACCAGAAATACGCCATTATAAAACAGATCCGTAGCATCAAAGAGGGCATGAAAGAAAAAAAAAAAAGAACAGAAATAGTGACATGAACAAATTGTCTGACCTTAAAAATTGATTTACTGTGGTCTTAGGAAAGTAGCCAGACAGCCTAAGAGTATCAATACGTTAATTTATGATCATTATCTTCCTTAAGGTCAAACCTTGAGTAACAGAAGGGTACGCAGGAGTTAATTTCTGCTTAATTAGTTGTGGAAAAAGCCAGAGGGTGCAAGAGAAATAATAAGCGAGCATTGGAATGTATAAATATAAGAAATATCTAATTACCCTCTGAACCTGGACGTGCATTCAACCAGGAAAACCACAGGTCATGTTCAACATCTGTGCATCATAGCTCTTGGAGCATTTAGAATATTTGCACAAGCCTACGTAGGGCTAGTGGAGTAGTGGTTAGGGTGCTCGGTTCATGATCAGAAGGTCATGGGTTCCAATCCCAGTGAGACCACGACTGTGCTAAGACCCCAGGGAAAGGTCTGCCTCTGTCCACCCAGCAGTATAAATGGGTTCCAGTAAAAATACTGGGAAGGTAACCTACGATGTTCTAGCGTCCCATCCAGGAGGAGTTGAACTCCTAGTTGCTTCATGCTACAGAAACTGGGGATGAGCCTCTGGGCTCGGGCATTAAAAGCCCAAAAGTACCAGCCTGAGCAACTTCAAGCTTTAATTTCCTTTGTTTCAGGCTTATTGGTCCAAATCTACTTTTAAATCAAACATAAGTCTTCATCTCTCACATGGACGAAAAACTTTGTTATTAAATCAAACCGGTCCCAAATTATCTATTAGAATAAATATGGTAGCTACGACTCTAAAAGCAAAAGATTCGTTTTGCATGGCAACATGTTATAAACATGTACAACAGAGTTTAAATAAAGTACAGCGACAAAACGTTTACGCCCTTTCTGATTGCCTTGATTTTTGTTAATTCATAATACTTTATTGTTTCTGATCTTCACAGAACGTTAGTTGACTACAAACCCCACTAAGACATCCCGAGTAAACAAAAAGAACCCTACAATTTTCAACTGAAGAACTCTCTAACACGTATATATCACCGATGCGAAAAAAATAACCCTGTGCCTTTGTTAATCACATTTAATTAAAGACAAATTAAATTAGTCGAGCTAAAGATGAATTGCTGCCATCCCTGTTAAATCTAGACATCATTTGGATGTACAGAATTAACAGCAATCCAAAAAAAGTCTTAAACAGCTACTATGCCTCGATCAATGGGAGGAAAAAAAAAAAAGTCCAGAGAGCGAAAACTTTTCACATATCACTTTGGATAGGGTTACAAATTCACCATTCATTCATTTTCTGAACCGATTAATCCTAATTTGGGTTGAGGCAAGGCTGGCGCCCATCTCAGCCAACTCTGGGTGAGGATAGAGTACACTCTGGACAGCTCACCAGGCCATCGCAGGGCAGAAACACGCTGACGGCGATGCAGCTACTCTTGACAAAAGTCAGCAATGGTTCTTTTACATCCCTCTCACCACATACAGTGAGAGACACGGCTGAACTTTGATAACCCTGCACTGTCGGGACAGCGGTGACACCCTGTTGATAGTGGGGCTTGAACCCCCGACCTTGGGATCAATAATCCAGCACCCTACCACTGCCTACCACTGAGTCATCACTGCCAGGGTTGCAAATCAATCTTTCAAACACTCAGCCTCGAGCAAACCACCGTGAGAGCCAGCAAGTCCAAATGAAGAAAAGATGAAACAGTGACCAGCCAAACTAAATTACTGTGAGAGTACATGGACAACTCGTGAAAGAGGTCACAGCCAAGAAACCAAGAGGAACATCTAATATTTTCCAAACACAATGGTTACCTTCAGACCATGTGGGGAAATGCTCTCTGGTCAATAAATCAAAAGGAACTATTTAGGAAACAGTTTTCTTCAGGTCTCGTATAGTGCCCACCATGTCAAACATGGTGGTGGTACTATGATGGTGTGGGTTTCTTTGCTGCTTCATGACCAAAGTGGCTTGCATAATTGAAGAAATAATTGATCCACCTCTCGACCAAACAGTACTAAATGTAAGGCTCTTGTGATCAGTCCATAACTTGAAGCTCAACACACCTCCACAAGTCCACCATGCTGACATATCTACCAATAACACCGACCTTCATTGTACAGCACACTGTCACCACTGTGTTGTATCACGCTTTGTCCATCTTTGTCACCTCACCCACCACCACCACCACCACCTCCTTGGAACAGAGCCGCAGGGCTTCTTCCTACACACGACCCGTCATGCCTGTCTGGATGCTGGAAATCATATATTTGCTCCGGCAAAGTCCACACTTCTGGCCAGTACGAATTTTTATTGGACATTTATACTATTATCTGCCTTACTTCTAGTCTACACGAGCCTGGTCTTCTTCTCCGGCTCGTAACCCATGCTGATTGACTGCAGTGGCAGCTGTAGAATGTCCATTCCAAAGAGACCGCTTTCGGAAAGGCATTTAAAGCTCCTTATGGATGAAATAGGTGGTTCATCTTGTTTACTGCTGATTTACACAATCTCTGCCCTAATGTCAATCTGGGATCACTCACCATCTGTCTTGCATCAATGGGTATTTACTCAAACAGGATTGGGGACATTGATTAGCTCATGGTGATGCTTACTTCCTTCGCAACCGTTGCTACCTGGTTTGATGTTGAGCCTCGACTCCTTACAATGACCTCCTTACAATGACCTTTCCTCATACCTCAATGAGTACCTCACTGAAATCTAAATTCAGTTTTTGCTGTTTCATGTTGCTGTTTCGCTCTGGTCACAGAAGGGCTGGAGCAGGGTGCAGACTCACATACAAGCAGAAGGTTCAAGCAATCATCAAACATAGCAATAGGCTTAGAAAAAAAAGAGGCAGAATAATACCCAGCAAGTCATGCATTAAAAATAAGCCTTGGCGACGAAATGTAGAAGTACACTGAGTGATTACTTTGCAGGGTGAAGTGACTGAGAGTCTTATACATATTGTGAGTGATTGGTTGGAAATAGGAAACAGCTGGGTGTGATAAAGAATCTGGCGAACCTGAGCATGTGTCAAACACGCATTGGCAATTTAAAGTAGCCAGGTAGATAAACGTGCATGTATTTACGCTGTGGAAGGAACCCAGAGCCCCTGAAGGAAACCGGTTGCTTGACCACTACAGACACGCATGCATAGAGGATACACCTTTAATATATACAGGGATCCCTCACGTTTCGCGGTTAATGGGGGGTTGAGACCCGACACGAACATCGATTTTCCACGAAGTAGGATCGACCCCCGACTGACGTATACGTACATGTATATGTGTAAATAATATCAATAAATATATATTCAACACTATAGATGCTTATAATAACAATTAAACATTCAAAAACAATGCATAAAATGTAAATAAATGTAAATAATATAAAATACATACGTGTAATTGTACATAGATGTAAATAAAGTGGAAGAAATGTGTTTGGGTGCCGAGTCCCAAACCGGAGTCGGTAGTGAACTTGCGGCCTTTCCCTTTAACTTTTTCCCTATGTAATAGTGAAAAAGTTAAAGGAAAGGCTGCAAGGTCACTACCGGCTCCGGTTTGGGACACGACCTCTGAAATCTCGCAAGCTGATTGGTCGAGACGAATTTCCCAGCATTCATGTAACAGGAGAAGAAGAAGAAGAGGCTGGGATCCGAATCCGAGTCAGTAGTGACCCCTCGCGGCATTTTCCTGAACTTTTTCCCTATTTTTCCTTATTTTTTAATTTTTCGATGAATATTTAAAAAAAATCCGCGATGCACTGAATCCGCAGAACCTGAAGCGCGATATAGCGAGGGATGAGTGTACTGAAGTCCTGCCCCAAATTCACACCTTAAGCTAGAATTAAGCTACTGCTGAGTAGGCACTTGAACAATATTACAGAAACAGTTAGTGCCAAGAATCTGCATACCGGTACTTATCAAATAGTAATAGCAACAACTAGGCTCAACTGAATCAGGTAGATAGTCTTACCATAGCGAGAAACCTACCTTATCAGTACATAAATAATACAGGAAAGAGCTTAAAGAACACTTTATCAAACATCTGTTCAGCTCTACAAAAAGGAGTTACATTCACGAATACAAGTTAAAACTTTACTGTGAATAAATGTCAATTATGCCAAGAAGCACCATCGCCTTCTTTGGGCGCTGATGCATCTGGGATGGGCCGTCACTCAGGAGAAATTTATACTGTGGTCTGACAAAACAGTGTTACAGATTGTTTTTTTTTTTTCAAAAAGGAATGAATGCTGTGTACTCCAGACCAGAAAAAAAGTTCAAAAGACGGACCATCCAATTTGGTCTCAGCGACAAGTTCAAAAGCTAGACTCTGTCATGGTGTTACGAGGTTGTCGGTGCTCTTGCTAAAGGAAACTTACACTTCTGTAGTGCAGGATTATTGTAAAAAAAAAAAAAAAAAAACATTAATTTTTGGCACAACATCCATGCATACTTCAACAACACATTGCAACAGGGCCTGGACTCTCCATCAAGAGAGAATTTGTGGCGGGTTTTGAAATGAGAAATGCTGCAACAATGATAGAGTATTGTTGCACACCTCAAGACCTGATGGTTGGAAGAATGGGACAAAATAAGAGCTGAAACCTTTTACCACTTGATGCTTGAAGTGTTTAGAGAAGGATAAGCAACAAAACAGTGGTAAATGCTTAACAGTAGGAACATTTTTTGAAATCTCTTGCAAGAAGTAACAATAAAATGCAGTGGCTTGCAAAACTATTTCCCCTTTAGTGTTCTATTTATTAATTTATTTAGTATTTTTGCCTTACAACCCTTTACGTAAATATATTTTTTCCTGGATTTTATGTAATGGACCCACATAGAAATAGTACAAATTGGTGAAATAAAATGAAATAAATAACTAACTAAATAAATATAAACTAACTACCTAACTAATTAACCTAATAAATAAATAATTCATTACATTTTTACAAAATGTGTTATTTCTTGTTTTCTTCTTGTTTTTAATTAAAATTTTGATACAAAGCCGTTTAATCCTGATTTGAAATATATTCATGCAGTAGTGCCTCTATGCCATGTTAACTTTTTTAAAAACTATAAATATTAGTCATGACTAATTATTCCTTTTCTGTAAGAAAATGGTTGATAATCATGGGACATTAAATGAACTTAGATTTTACGGTACCCTTTTAAAAACTGTGCATTCCATTTACATTGGCCATCAGGGGTCCGCAGTGTACTTGCTACCCAGAACCAATGAGCACTATTTACTTTCTTCTTTGTCTATTTTTTCCCCTTAAATTTTCTTTCAAGTGTTTTTTTTTTCTGGATTCACTCTGCCATTTGAAAAATGTAAAATACATATTCTGGGCTACTCCATTAGCATAACATGAATTCCTTACTTTAATTTTCCTATTTAAACCTTTTTATATTAATTCACAGATTAAAAAATTTGATACATTTCCCTTTAAACTTACTTAAATTGCATACATGTCTTAGGTAAAGATTGCTTTATGATTACTGTAGTTGCTAAACCATCCTGTGCACAAAATCTACACACTGATGTTCCTCTTACTCTTTAGATAGCACACACACACACACACACACACACACACACACACACACACACACACACACACACACACACACACACACACA
>JAQNCB010000023.1:37747151-37758983 GCA_030068295.1 Euristhmus nudiceps | reverse complement strand
TTATAAATACTTTTTGAATTATGGCTATAAAGTTATTTTCTTGGAAGTTGTGGCCTTTGAAAGTATGCATGTCCAAACCAATAAAATGTCTTAAATGTCCAATAAAATGTCAAAAAAAAAAAATATTGTTAATAGCAGTAAGACTTCAAAAGTTACAATCAATTATACTCTGTATATTCTATAAAATATGTAGCAAATGGATATTGTAGGCGAGTTTTGATTGGTAGCAAAAATCTTTTTTAATTTAATGGCATCAACCTATATTTCGGAGTGGACACTTTTGGACGAACACATTCACCTAACGAAAAATTAGCATGACAAACATCCTCCTTTTGAAAATTATTTCAGTTAGAATCTTGAGAATTTTTGAAGTGGGAAACTAAAATTGGTCCAAAAGTTAACTTCCAGGTAGATTTTCAAGACAAGCTGATAGATTTTGTTTGTTTTATTTGAAGGTACTCCATACAACTGTGTATTTATTCATATATAAAATTTTACGTATGTACAGACTGTGCAACAGTGAACCTCCATTTATGTATTCACAGTGGTCTAGAAGACTGTGAAAAGGCCTGTAACGATACCACTTGCTGCAATTTTCAAATATAAACTCTACATAGGGATGATATGCAGGTTTGAAATTTGTTGTGGGCATATTTATTAATGTAATTACCGTATTTTCCAGCGTGTAAGTTGCACTAGCCAAAAGATGTGTAATAAAGAAAAAACATGTCGCACTGCAGTACAAGTCACATTTTGGGGGCAGTGTTTAAGTGATTTCGTAAACACACCTTTTTTTGTATGATTACATCAGGACGACGCACTAAAATGTATCTTTGGCGACTAAAACTTGACGTGACATGTTTGAATTTTCGTCGACAGGAAGAAAATGTTTTGTGAAACGCTCACAGTTCACATACCATCTCTGCCCACTCTGCATATAACACAATAAAGGGGAGGCAACAAAGGGTGCAGCCTCACAGTTACACACAGGAACGTATACTCCCAATGAAACATTACTGTTGACTCAAGCATGTTAAAATAGACACTTAATTTCAATCTACGGTATATTATTTGCCCTTTATCTTGCGTAAGGCATCATTTAGCTTTGACCTGCAGCTTCTGTTATTTACCGGTGCCTCAGATGGCAATGGAAGAGTAAGAGTCTCTGTGATGTCCTTTCACCGTGCTCTCGGTCCCTGCCATTCTCTCGCGTTTTATACTCCTATTTAAATTGTTCACAATAAATGCACTGTCCATCCGGATCATTGGAAATGTGTAAGCCTTGACCAAAACAACAAAACTTTCCTCTGTCGAGTAGTCTATCGTAACAAAAACTAATGGCTTCCTGTTAAGACTTTCACGATAAAGGTCTCTTTTGACATAATTTCCCGTGTTGTAAGAGTCTTACTGACAAAGATTCTCAGCAAAATTAGACTGACTTCACAACCCAAAGCCTCTTGCGTTGTCAGTGTGAAAATAATCAACATGTGACATGCTGTTGCCAGTGTGAAAATGACAAAAGATACTGTGTTGATTATTTCACATGCAAGTTGCTTCGTACCCCCAGCCAAACTATGGGGGGGGAAAAGTGTGACTTGTACTCCGGAAAATACGGTAAGTGAAATAATTCACAATTACACAGAGGTTCTAAAATTTTCCAAGTTAATTCAGCAGGACTTCTTGGGTGCACTTTCTGTGGAATCTGCCAGAAGTACTTCCAGGGGTAAAACGTATTGAGCAAAGTACAGAAAAGCATTACCTTAAGTCTATACTTTAGACTGAGCTCGTCAGTTGGAAACATGCACATGCATATTTGAACTTCACCGCATTCCCAAAGACCATTGTCTTGCTTCAGTTTCCTTATCAGCTGAAGTCTATTCATACTTGAGGTCACAACATGTTTGCAGTGAAGTCCTTACTGTCACAAGTAGTTTAACCAGAACATGAAATCAGTTTAGATGAACTGCATTGTTTGATGGCAAAATGCTATATTTCGTCTCACAAGTACAACCATCTATAACAAATAGTGGTTATCCTTAACTGCACAAACGATTGATTTTAACCCATCACAGTTCATTGTTATTGACTGTTATAGTCACTGTCCCTTTATACCCTGAGAAAGTGTACGATGGGGGTTTTGATCGTCTCATAGCGTGATTTTAACAGAGTGAGTGATGCATCAATAACCATCTACATCCGAACACATGAATATGAAATGCAGGATGGAAGGTGTTTTGTTGACTTTTATTCGGTGACTTGTCTTTATTACAGTGTAAGCATGTGGACACATGCTGTGGACAGGTATGCATATAATTCTGAATGAGTTTGTGGTTAGAGAGGTTTGGCACTAGTTTTCGGCAGTCATGTTGAAACTGCTAAATGATGCTGGTTGTATTTTTGTGATTTGGTACTATCAAATAAGTCGCTTCACGCCACAGAAACCCGGGATAAGCACCGGCTCTGAGCCACTGGGCTCTGGTGTAAAAGCGACAGACCTTAACCTACATTGCTGCAAAGCATTGGTACTAACTATCAAATAAGATGTTCAGGAATGTCAGACATGCTTTACATGTATACCTGCTCATGTTCCAATTCTCCATGGAATGGGGGAAAAGAAATGCAACAAACAGAAGAATTGCAACTTAATGATAATAGGGCAATTCCACTGTAACTGTAAAGTCCTGTCTTTTTACACGGAATATAATACAAAAAAAAATCATGGCTTTTGATACAAAAACAGAATTTAAAGTTATTGAAATTTTAAATACTTGAACGTCAGAACAAATATTTGTATGAAAATTGAGATTTAAATTCAAGAGGCTTGGGTGGTTAGTTACACCAAAGTTGTAACAGACTTCTTCAAAATCATGTCTCATTAGCTTACAAAATATTCCATGGTAATGTGAACTGCGTTGGAACGCATCACAAGTTTTGTACAAAACAATTAACTGATAAGATATTTATTGGTCCAAAAAACACACAACCCATATAACACATTCAGAATAAATAGCATGACTGGCACGGCTTTACTGTTTTTAATCAATATACAGAGTGTCAAACTTCAACATGGCCACCAGTCATGTCATATGACATGTATCTGCAGAAAATATCTTGTGATTTTTAAAATAAAATTCTTAAAAATTGTTTTTCCTAATTGTTAAATTTATTACAGCTGAACATTTTAAAGGAATTGCCCTATATACAAGAAACTGAACAGTAGCAACTACCAGCCTGCAGTTTTAATTATGAATTCCCTTTATACTTGGTTAAAATTTATGTATTTTTTTTAGCAACCGTTTCATATTTTTTTGACGAGATCATTCATCTCCGTTTGAAGTGCCGTTAATTTGACGGATCCCAGTTCATAATATTTTGTTTATTAATGATTAATTACCTACACCAAAGGATTCTAGAACACTCGTTTATTTAAAGTGAGAAAAATGAACATTTTATTAATTATCAATTGTATAGTTTCAGGGTTTTTTTTTTCATTCACAGCTTGTGGATCTGATCAAATATTAAGTGGGTAAGAAATTGGGATGCAGCACCCAACAGTTTTTTTTACATGGAACAAGATTTCAGGCTGTCTTTTGTTGCCTCCATTTATCTGACAATATGTTCCATTTATGTGGTTGAGATATATTATTTGTTGTTTTTTACGACTGCAATATCCCAATGGCATGCGTTACAACTCTGGCAAGTCAGTACAATTCTGAAATGTCTATGGAGAACTTGTATTCTAATGTTTTTAATCTACAAACCCACTTGAATAATATTTCCTTTTAACAAAACCAGTCCAACAGCTTGCTCAAATTCTATCATGACTTGTAAGCTAATAAATTGTCTTTTTGTGTAATATAGTAAGCCCACTTGAAATTAACTTCTTCCTTTGATAAATCAGGCCTTTGCGAGAAATTGATTTTAAAAAATGTTTAAAGTTTTTAATTAGGCGCTGGAGTTAAATCCTAGCTTGAGCTGATTACATGTACTTGTATAATAACTCATGGAAAATCATGACTAGGTTTTAAGTAACCTTATTTATTGAAAGTTTCCCTAACATTTGAGGAAAATAAATTTGCTCAACAAATGTTTTCAAAGAACATCTTAAGTGTATGTAATAAATAACATGGACACAGACGTGTAACCTGAGCTGTGATCTGTTTTTTTCACTTATGACCTCTTGGAGATGCTTCTTTGGTACGGATCTGGAATAATTAACTGCAGTGTTTAGACTGGATGAACTTTTCAAAGAAACCAGTCCTGAATGCACTTCAAACATTATTTTACTCACTGATTCAAGTGGTAGCTATTATTCCACTTTTAGTTCAGTTATGGTAGGTTCTTGCTAACAAATACATTACCCTCTTTTCCTTCTCCTATGTGACCCGTGGCACCCGTGGATCTGCTTGTTGGAATGGTTTCGTCGAATGTTACCCTTGGATCCCCGGTTTAATACCCTTGGCACAAAATATGAACTCATGGAACTTTAATACCAATGTTACTCTTATTCCTGACATGGATGCGATCAAACCCACAATTCCGCCGACACATTCACTGCCCCATATGAAAACTTGTCACTGTAGCAGAATGAGCGTTTCCCTCATGGCGCTTCTACGGGTTCAAGAGGTATGGCTCCTGGCAATTCAGGATTTGGCAGAGTCCGTGAGGAATTCGAAGGACCTGCCAAGAAGCCACGCTTCTGATGTGGCACTTTTACATAATTCCTGGATTCCCAGTGGTTCTGGGCTTAATTAATGTATTTAAGTTTAAATATTCCACTGGAATTTTAGCCTAAAATTCATCTTTTTTTGTGGCAATTATTCTTTTTTCTTTTTATAATTTGTGTGTTCAGATTAGATCAATATAGTAAAATGCTCACCAAGACCGTTGTCTTGCTCAGCACATCCTATTGTATTCTCCTTTTCTACATATAGTCATGCAATGTTAGTTGTTATGCTGGTTACTCCTGTAAGTTCTTCTATTTTTGTGGTTATGTTCTGTGCCATTGAACATTTTTTGAGATAATCCATGTAATTTGCAATAAAGAGTTCATTTGGTTGTTCAAACCCCAATTCAGCGTTTTAGCTCAGTGTTTGACTCCATCTTAAGTCCACTATCCACCTAATCAGTCAGGGTGCTTTGATTGACTAAATATTTGGGGTTTGTTTTTACTCTGTTTAAATTCTGGTAATCCAAGTTTTATATATCATTACGTACCCTAACGAATTAATGAACACAGGGGACAAATCATAAATCCATTAGCTAGCCTATCTGGGAAATACCAGTTTGTTGCCCAACTCCCAAATTTTGGTTGCCTGAAAATGTAGCCGACCAAGTTTAGTGGAAGCTCAATGGGACTCGAATGATCTGGCCTGTGATAGAGAATTTACACTTGTTCCAAAAACAGTCAGTTGCCAATTTTTGACTAAATCATGCAGGAATTTGAATTTGCTAAATTAAATTGCTTGAGTATATTGGCCTATTCACACTTGCCTGCCTGGATTGTCTGGAATGCTGGAGCCAAACCCAACTGGCATCCAGCAAAAGACAGGGCACACCCTGGACATAGTAGCAGCCTATTATAGGGCAGACAATGCTCAATACTGAAATTTGGCATCTCTGTCCGTTACCCCTTTGAATATGTGTAGTGCAACAGGTGGCCCAATTCTGAATGAGTAGTTTAGGTCAGTGGTCCCCAACCACCGGGCCGCGGACCGGTACCGGTCCGTGGGTCATTTGGTACTGGACCGCACATGTGAATTAAAAAAAGAATTATTTTGAAAAAATGCTTTCGTTGCCGGGAGTCCATGGAAGCTAATTGGCTGAGCTCTCACGGGAGAGAGGCACAGCATATGCTCACTTCCCTGTCACTCACAGCGATCGTCAGCCAATCATGGGTGTCTGTGAGCTCATTCGTACGAGGGGGCGGATAGCGCTTTCATTCCGAGAGTGAGAGAAACACACACCCCCAAAAGTACGCATGGTGCCACAGTTCGAAAAGAGGCGGGTGGCTAGCGTTACATGTCACGGAGGGGGCATATGCGTGCTTTCGCCCCTCCCTGGTGAGTAAGAAACAAATGTCTGTGGAGAGATTCCCACTAATTCAGCGGGATGGTGAGTGGGGTTTTTTTTTTTTTTTTTTTTTGAGTTGTTTCTGTACCGGTCCGTGAAAGTATTGTTTTACATGAAACCGGTCCGTGGCGTAAATAAGGTTGGGGACCGCTGGTTTAGGTATTAGTTGTGCCATCAAGCGAACTCGTGCCACTCTGAAACACTGTAAACATGGGATAAGTACCAAACGAAGTCGTTTTCCCCAAGCAACTGTAAATCAGGGCTGGGTGACGTATCTATTATTAGTACACTATAACCAATCATGTGAGTATTGTGGTTTAGCAGTTAAACTCCCATGAGTAATAATGGAGGTTACTTGGTCCATATGCTAACCGTCAAAATAAATTAATTAATCAATCAATAAATGTTCATAACTTGTGTAAAGTTGCTAAGTAACACGACATCGCTGACCAAACAATGGGCTTTTTTGGAGATAAGGTCAGAACACCACAAACAAAAGCAAAGCAAGCGTGTCTTCTCTTCGGTTGCAACAGGTTGTATGCCCCTTGGTGTCTTTGTCTACTGAGTCTGCATAATGTATTGATATATTGTCATGATTATTGTATTAGTATAATGAGAATGTGATGTATTAAAAACTGCTTGTCTGGGCAAATCGATGTCTGCCCCTAATGTGCATACTGGGTTTGTGATGCGCGTCGTGTAATGGAGGCTTATAAAACTTATGTTTAAGCACGCAAGCCTGGCATGCATTAAATAGGCAAAAATTTCAAGCACCGTTTAAAAACCTTCAAAATATTTTAAGTTGGATTAGGTAAGTTTGTTAAAATTTAAAAACCTTTTGGTTCTTTCCTAATAATTTCTTAAAATTTGTCATAGGAACATATTTAGTGAGGACCGATAGTCATGAGCCGAAACACTTCAAGAACATGTATAATTACTTGCGGGGGCAAAGTAGCAGGAATGCAGAGTATATAATAGTGCAACATGATAATGCATGCTACCATTTTACTATGTAGATTTCGTAAAATCCTCCAACATAGTCATTGCTTTTAATATACTGAAGCAAATTTGTGGTTATGCATTGCATTCCTTCCAGCCCTTTTAGTGGAGAATTCCAATATTGCAAAAAGTATAATGGAGACAATGGTTTTCTGCTTTGTACTTGTCGGTCTCTCCATTTCAGGCTTGGTAAATTGCTTTTTACACACGGGTTTCCGATTTTCTTGTATGATATGCAAACTTGAGGGCCATAGGAATGTGTGAGATGTATCTATATATCTAGCCCACCCGCGTGTAGTGGCCAAGTTAAAACGGAATGGGTCTTTATTTCAATATACATTTGTGTAAATGTACATTTTGTGATGAAAATGCAAGTTCTGGTCTTGTTGAGAACTGCAAAGCTATTTGTTGAGGGCACGTGGCTGTCATCCACAATATATACATGCTGGGGACAGCCCTCATTAAAACACAATTTCAGATGCCATAGTGGCCTATATGAAACGAAACATTTTGGGATTCTTTTGTGTAAATTTTTTTCTGAAAATTCCATTTCAAACATAAGATTTGACATTTTTGTTTGTCTTCTAAGGTGGTGGAAAATCATTGTCTCCAAACTACATTTATCAGCCGCCTTTAGTTACAATAGCATTTTAAAATTATCTGACTTCATGGAACAGTTTGTTTTAACACAGGCTTGTTTTTGTAAGACATTGCAAGTTCTTAAATTTCTAGCAGACTTTTGAGAATTTGACTTATTAGCCTGCATTAGGTTAGTTGCTATTAATGCAGATTTGGTAGCATTATGATAATGGGCTGGTTTAATTATGTGGGTTAAGATAAATACATCGATAACATGTATTTGCCATTGTGTGTTTTGTTGGTCCTCTGTATATTTTCTTCCTTAACAGGTGAATGTCCAAAGTTTTGCGTACCAGAGCCTTGTGATGGGATTTTATCCGTGCATCCTTCATCAGTGAGGGTTTCGTGCATTACTCTACAGTGCTGTTAATAGAAAATAATTTGATACATTAATGAAGGCATCAGCGAGCTACACCTGAATGTATTACATAACTAAAAATTGAGTGCTTTTAAAGTAAGCACTTTTCACAAATTGTTCAAGCTATCTCTTGGCCCACTGGTGGGTTTTACTGTGACAAATTCTAAAACTATACATTTTAGTTTTGTACAAATCCAAACATGTTACCAGGTCTTATACCAAGGAGAAATGACACTATACAGGTGACATATTATTCTTGCTAGGCAACATTACACCAGGTCTTGTCATCTACAACAGAAGAAAACCCAGTGGCTTCATCAGAGAGATTGAACTGTATATGTCAAGTTGTATGTACACTTCAGCAAACCTGGGGTGCAATTTAGAATTGATAGTTTTTGCACGAGTTTGGCTTGTGGGAGGAATCTGAAGTACCGAGAAGAAGCCCACCCGAACATGGGGTGATCTTGCAAACTTGACACGAGCACCTTTGTCGACTGTCGGGCTTAAATGACAGAACCTCCTTGTTGTGAGGCATGCCACCGTTTCCGCGCTGGTAGGAGAGCACCCTTGAGAATCTGTTTCAATTTCTTCTTTTAAGTTCATGTTCTTGTTTCTTTGACTCATTTTTTGACCGACAACACGTTGCCCAAGTTCCTCAGTGAGTTTAAGCTAACGAATAGCTCAAACGCCTTATCTTCTGTGTATCCAGTACCTCAGTGAACTGGGGTATATATACCAAAGTATTCACTGACAAATCACTCAAGTGATTCACTTTTTTAGTGCCATCAGACCATAAGTCTGAAAATTACATGGTGAAATTACATTCTTAATTTAATGTTATTAAAGGTATGTGTGTTACACACTTAAATGCCTGTTCTAGAATACAGTTTTCTTGACTTTTGCTTGATCCTTCAACATTTGAATTGGCTTTCTTTGTTATTCTAGTTTCATATTTTTATTTATTTATTTATTATTTTTTTATTTATTTTATTATTATTATATATATATATATATTTTTATTTATTTATTTTTTTTTTTTTGCATTTGTTGGAAACAGTGGAGTCCGTGCTCCAGATAAATGCTTAAATATAGGATGAACTGTACACTGAATCTAGCTGCAGTGTTTTTCCTCAGAGCATTTTAAGAACTTCTGTCTTGAGGTGCAACTGTTAATAAAATTCATAGACACGGGCTAAAGCAGTACTTCTCAATTATTATCTGTGACCCCCCCCTCTAGGAAGAAAACATTTCACCCCCATCCCTCACGTGTGCGGAACTGTAAATAGTATTAATTGTCTATATAATTATTATTAGTGCAACTCTGCATAAGTGTATCTTTATTAACATTAAAAACAAAAATATAGTTCAACTTATAACAAAGAAAAACTTTAACATCCCTTTCTAATTTGTAACAGAAAATATTTAAAGTGCACCAATTTGCCTGAAATTAAAAATACATCCGTATTTCAACTAAATATTTTGGACAACTTTGATAGTGAAAAATAAAATCCCTTTCTCTTCATTCCTGTTAGAAATGTTTCCATGTTGTTTCTTGAGGGGTTGTTTACTGCACTTCATATCGTTTGCTCGCTGCAAAAACCTCCGACACCATAGCGCAACAATGCGAGCACCACTGCCAACTAGTGGAGTGGATGTGTAATTACACTTAATTCTAGTACAGTATGGCAAAAAAGCATGTTCCCCAGGGTCACACGTGCTCCCCCTGGCATCACATCGCGCCCCACTATTTGAGAAGCACTGGGCTAAAGTATGTTGAATTAAAACACACTTTTCTTCCTGAGGCATCGCAGGAAAGCTACGGGGTAAAGGCCCTCTGGCATTTGCATGACTTTGTGTCAAGACTTGCCAGGACTCGAGTCTTGGCAAGCCACAAACTAATTTTGAACCGGCTTGAACTTGTCCTGATTCCATCGCGACGAGAATTTTTAAATGTTCAAAATTCTGGTCATGACAAAATGTCGTGCCTGGGTCTCGAACTCTGCTTGAACTAGCCCTGAACTTATCCTGATGGTCCTGGGGAGTCGAGAACTCGTCTTGAACTCAATGCAGTGACCCAAAAGCGATTTATGACCCTTGACGCACACCGTAGCTGCCATCTCCTTTCAGAAGAGAACAACGGATAGCATAGATCGTTGAAAGGATCTGTACCCCCAGTCACGTAATAATTCCTGTTATTTTATCCCCGAGGCACAACAGGATCCACTCGAAAGCCAGACACACCTCTGAGACCACTTTTGCATTATTTGGGTTTGCTTTTTATTTGCATTTCAATAAATTATGAGCTCAAAACACTTTTTCTTTTTAGCTGTACAATGCAATTAAAGAGACACAAACGAAACAAAACCTTTATTGGTACTTCACCAAACACATAGTTCGGTTTTTATCTTCAGCTCCCCTGACATCACCACACTGGAAGTTTGATGCTGTTCTGTGCCGGTGGGCATGAGATCAACTCTGTTTGGTTTTTACACTCCATGAGGCTTTACACACTTAAACACTGACCGAACATTTGACTCGTGCAAATGCGTGTGCGCGAACTAGTCGTGACCACAACTATGGAGCCTCCCGGTTTTCATGGCAAGTCTTGACACAAAATCGTGCAAGTGTCAGAGGGCCTTTACTTAGGAGAAGATCCCATCCACGCTGTAGGAGACTTGCAGACAATGTTGTGACAAGGCTTATGGATACCTTTCTGGACGATGGCAGGACTGTCACTATGGACAATTATTTATTTATTTACACCATTGTCTCTGGTGAACAGGCTTCTACAGCGCAATACAACTCTGCTTGGCACAATAAACAAAATTCAACGTGAAGTTCCACAGCAAGTAAAAACACCACAGATGTGAAGAATTTTCAACACAGGTCTTCACTTCTGGCAGGGCCCTGCTAACAGTTTGTCAGTCTTCTCAGCATGATGCAAAAACCAGAGCTTGAACAGGTTTTTTAAGGCGCCTGAGAGGGGTGAAATTTATTTTTGGTGTGTACCCCAAGTAAAGTATTGTCCAGTGGAAGCTATACAGTCAACATGCCCTTTTTAAAAAGAGGGACAGAATGCTTCGTCATGTACCCCACAGCTTTTGAAGATATTTCAAAGTCTCTGGTACAGCACTGATAACATTACATACCTGAAGAAGACTAACTTACAAAGATTAAGGTCTCCTTTTGGCTGCTCAGATACACTGCATAACATGATCCTGCCACCAATACCCGTTTTTATTGTCTGACACAGTGCTTGCTCTTCAGCCAGAGCGTCATCCTTCTTTTTCCTTAATGAGACCAGAGTCCTTTTGTCATTCGATTTACTCATGGGGCACCTTTTTTTTGTTGGGGGGGTGGTGTTACATTATTGTTTTTTGTGCAGTCTTTCCTGAATTATACCATCTTTCTGGGATGGTTGTCTTTCTAGCAAGTTCTACAATATCTGCAGATGACCTCAGAAGAGATGATACAGGGCCCATTGGATTCGTGATCTCCTGTTTGATCAGGGTCTTTGTAGCCCTTTTTCCATTAAATGTGGTCTACTGAGATTTTGGAGCACTGCATCACTCAGCAATAAGCCTACAGGTCCATTCGGTTGAATTCGCTACAGGTGGACTCCAGTTGAGTTTGACGGACATTTCAACATGAAAAAAGTAAAGATGGCGCTGACATCCTTTTGGGGTGTCTTTCACCAAGACTCCAAAATAATTGTCTAACTTTTTTTTTTTTTTTTCTTTTTTTTTTTTTTGGGGGGGGGGGGG
>JAQNCB010000023.1:37575035-37589687 GCA_030068295.1 Euristhmus nudiceps | reverse complement strand
TGAATATGTATTTATTGATATTATATACACATATACATGTACGTATACGTCAGTCAGGGGGGGTCGATCCTACTTTGGGGAAATTTGATGTTCGCGTAGGGTCTCGACCCCACATTAACCACGAAAAGTGAGGGATCCCTGTACATTATTGTAATTGTCAGATTCAAATTGCCCCGAGGTGTGAGTGTAGATGTGAATGGTTGTGTGTATGTTTGCTCTGCAGGGGTCTGGCGAGCTGTTCAGGGTGTTCCCTGCTTTTGCCTGGTTGTCAGCCGAGATGATCCTGTGACCTTATTAGGATTAAACAGTTTGGTGAATGAATGAATATAATAGCAGTATATATGTGTAGATATTCATTCATTCATTTTCTAAGGTGCTTAATCCTAATTAGGGTCGCGGGGAGGCTGGCGCCCATCTCAACCGACTCTAAGCCAGGGCTGGGTACACCCTGGACAGCTCCCCAGGCCATCGCAGGGCAACGCGCACACAGCCATTCACACTCATTTACTCCAAAGGGAGATTTGGAACATCCAGTTAGCCGACTGTGCACGTTTTTGGACTGTGGGAGGAAACCGGTGTACCCAGAGGAAACCCACGCACGCACGGGGAAAACATGGATATTATTTGCTTTATTATTTTATTATTGTTTCTAATGTTTAATTGATGATGTTCCACTGGGAATAATGAAATATTAATTCTATAACAATCTGAGTGTCCATCTGCCAGTTGACTCTGTTCTCTCTGAAAAAAAAAAAAAAAAAAAGATTTCCGCGCATTTATTTTCTTGAAGTGAAACCCAGTGTCTGCAGAAGAAATGCGGCAAGTTCTCCAAGACTTGCTCTCACAAGTGGAAACTGTTTTTATAGAATTCCCTGAGTGCAGGCTGGAGAAATTTGTGAAGGTTGGTCATGCCAAATATTGATTTTTTTTCTACTGCGTGCGATCCTTGTTTTATATTCAAAAGCAGCTTAGACTTTACGAAATTTCTTTATATGGGTATGCTCTCTCTGTCACTCACTCACTCACTCTTTCTCTCTCTCTCTCTCTCACACACAGACTCTCACTCACTCACTCTCTCTCTCTCTCTCTCTCACACACACACTCTGTCACTCACTCTCTCACACAGACTCTCACTCACTCTCTCTGTCACACTCTCTCATTCTCTCTCACACAGACTCTCACACACTCTCTCTCTCTCTCTCTCTCTCACACTCTCTCTCTCACACACTCACTCTCTCTCTCTGTCACTCACTCTCTCTCTCACACACTCTCATTCTCTCTCATGCACTCGTTCTTTCTCTCTCTCTCACACACTCTCTCTGTCACTCACTCTCTCACACAGACTCTCACTCACTCTCTCTGTCACACTCTCATTCTCTCTCTCACAGACTCTCTCTCTGTCACTCACTCTCTCACACACTCTCATTCTCTCTCACGCACTCATTCTTTCTCTCTCTCACTCACTCTCTCTCTCACTCACTCTCTCTGTCACTCACTCTCTCACACAGACTCACACACTCACTCTCACATACACTCTCATTCTCACACACTCACACTCTCTCTCTGTCATTCTCTCTCTCTCTCTCTCTCTCTCACACACACTCTCTCTCACACACTCTCTGTCACACTCTCTCTCTCTCTCTCTCTCTCTCTCTCTCTCTCACACACACACACACTGTCTCACTCACCGTTGCTCTCACTCACTCATGTGCAAAACCACTTAAACCTATTAGGGCCGTATGGAGACTGGAGCCTATCTCAGCCAACTCTGGGCAAAAGCCGGGCTACACGCACACACCCACACACAGAAAACTATTCATGCTGACAACTGGGGTCAATTGGAAATAGGCAGTTAGTCTAATGTCATTGTCTTTGGACTGTCGGAGGAAATTGGAGTCCCCAGAGGAAACCCACACAAACACGGGGAGAACATGCAAACTCTACACACGAACTCCTGAGCCTGGGACTCGAACGCTGGACCGTCTTGCTGTGAGGCAGATGTGCTAACCACTGTGCCAGTCTGGCTACAACCTTTAAGACTTGGTAGTTGTAAAGGGATCAGTTCAAGAAAATTTGGCATATCAAGGAAGACGTAAGGATACATGATTATATCATTTAGAAAAAGAAACCAGGCTTGCACATAACTTTTTTTTTTTTTTCTCCTTTTTCCACGCAGTTCTTTTTTTTTTTTTTTCTAGACGTCATTCAAGGCAATGCAGAACACAATGGTGCCTGAAAGGCACAGCATCTCGCTGCACATTAAAGTTTACCCGTGCGTGATGCACAGTCTCGTAAACACAAACTTTATATTTGAGTCAGCAAGAGTGTGTGTGTGTGTGTGTGTGTGTGAGAAGAGTGGGGATCCCTGCAAAGCATCAATCATGCCTTAAACACACAGTGGGTGCCATGCGGTCCGCTCCTCACTTGCCTCGCAACAGCCATCAATCATCACGCCAGCGTGAACCCTGAGCCGTGTGTGCGCTGACATTATTGGCCCACACCTGAGATTAAGGGAGCGGCGAAACGATCCCAATCCAGATTGGAAGAGAGTAAGATTTCCCTCCAGTGCTGCTTTAGAAGCTCGGATCATAAGAACAGAAAGCCTATCGGAAAACAGCAACATTTTCACACAGTCCCTGAAGGGTTTTTTTTTTTAGTTGCTCGGGTTGTTTTATTTCTAAACTTCTTCTATAAACTCGTATGTTTAGTGAAGAGGTTTCAGTTGCTTTTGATGCATGACCTCGACACCTTACTTTCTTTCTTTTCTTTCCTTATTTTTTTTTTTAAGGTGACGTAGTGATTAGCACATCCGCCTCACAGAAAGAAGGTTCTGGGTTCGAGTCCCAGGTTCGATCATTTCTGTGTGGAGTTCACATATTCTCCCCATGCTTCTGCCCCATGGGTTTCCTGCCACTGTCTAAAGACATGCACATTAGGCTAACTGCATATTCCAAATTGTCCCTAGGTGTGAGTGTGAATGGTTGTGTGTCTGTTACTGTGGAGATTACCTCCATATTATCCCCTAATTTGAGTCACATCCAATTCCCACCAGTCCGGTGTTGCCTCTGTATCACATAACTGGACCACCACCAGCCAGTGCAACGCTGTCATGCACATTCACATTTAGGGGCGGAGTAACACGCTCACAGGGAAAGCAATACCACTAGTAGAAAGCCCATGATTGGTTGGTAATTGTTGTGCTTGACAGGGAGATGAGCATGTACCATCCCTCCCTCTTATGAAAGCTCAAACAATTAGCTCCTATTGACTCCCGATCGAGGAGGGCTGCAGCAACAACCTGGATTCGAACCTTGTGGACCTTGTCAATGTGCCTGCTTTTTGACCAATCAGAATGGAGAGTTAAAGATGCTAAAGGAAAGTGGTTATGATATTTAAAAAAAAAATCTGTTGATTCAATTGATAAATTAAATAAAAGACCTCGTTGCCTCAACAAGTCCACGTCGGCAAAGTTTTCAATTAACTAGAGTGTTTCCTTATATGGCCAAATCAAGACATACGCCAGACTTATTTACCATATAGTTGAACCTCACTTGTCCGGACCCCGATCGTCCAGGTTTCGTTTTGTATGGACTACCTGATTCCTTTTTTTTTAAAGGATAGTTCGGATTTTGGCCAGTAGGTGTCATGAGCGCCCAGTGTTTACAAGCCTGGCTGTATGCTGATCTGTGAGGCTTCCTCAGTGAAGAATTTGAAGTTAAAAAACAAACAGTTAGTGATATTAGAAATCAAAAGAAAAGTTACAAAAGTTTGATGTTGGTTCCAGTAAAGGTAATCGCTCGCACTAGCACTCTGTGCTAGCACTACGTTAAGTGAATTACTGTATTATGTATTACATGTATTATTTGGGTGTTAAATATTCAGTACTACTGTGCTTTTATTTACAGAACTTTGAGATGATTTTACTTGTATTCAGTATGGAGTATACCCCCCCGAAAAAAAACAAAACTAAACACTTCACTCGAACGGACTATTCACCAATCCGGACTGCGCAACCCCCTCTTTTAGTCCGTACGAGCGAGGTTCGACTGTATATTGAAAGAGGCCTGACCTCAGGTGGATGGGTGGTGTTACTTGGGGCACCAGATCTGTGCCATGTGTGATTTCTGCAGGCCTAAGGGTAGTTCACATTGCTTCTTCGCTGTGGTTGTTTCATGCTGCGGTTGATCACTATGTCATGGTTTGATGTGCTCAAGGTTAAGGCACTCAATTTCCTTTAATTGTGATTTTTTTTACCTGAGATTACATGCATACATCATTCTGAAATGAGGACATCTGTCCCTGCCAAACAACCTCACCAGCCAGACTCGACGCTGCTGCAGTAGAGCAATGCCCAGAGGACAGAAGGATGAGTGGAGTCATTCTTTCTTTTTTTTTTTTCTTTTTTTTTTTTTTTTTTGTACAAATCTAGGCTTCAGCTAAGCTGGCCACTAGAGATAGAGATGGTCTCATTTTCTCCTGTTCATCTACAGTACTGAGCAAGGCCATTAGGTGACATTTACACAGTGCTTTTGTTCACCCGTCTCTCTCTCTCTCGCGCGCTCTCTCTCTCGGTTCAGCATGGGTTATTCTTGAGTAGTTTTTTCTGGGTTGATGGAAAGCTCATCAAATAAATCATATTTCAGGATCTTTGAAGAGATGTTCGCATCTTAATAATGTCATTTCGGTTGAGTGCCATTAATAGGCAGGCCAGTGAGGTATATAATGCAAAAAACATAACCTTGTCATGTAGTATTTGCTTCACGTTTCTGTTTAGTCGAATCAGTCTCCCGTGAGCTTTTTTGCCCCCACCTCCACCTAACCTCATTGCTTGCTGCTAATATTGACCTTTAGGTATTTTAATAAGGTGTAAGACAGGGGTGGTCAATCCTGCTCCTGGAGAGCTACCTCCCTGAATATGTTCGCTCCAACCCTAATCATGCCCACCTGACCATCCAGTCATCTAATCAAGGCTTCAGACTTTGAAACGAAGACTAATTTTAAAGTCTGAAGCCTTGATTAGATGACTGGATGGTCAGGTGGGCATGATCGGGGTTGGAGCGAACATATTCAGGGAGGTAGCTCTCCAGGAGCAGGATTGAGCACCCCTGGTGTGAGAGAATTATAAACAGATCCAGCATCATTAGAAACATTAAAAAAAAGTAATCTTTTTTTAACTGCCACGATCCCTCCCACATCCCATCAATGTCTACAGTGATGTTCTACCACATATCTGGTTTGTAGTTACGTTCCGGCGGTGTAGTTTGATTTAAAAGAGACGGAAATGTAAACCGTTTCGAGGTGAACCCTTTATGAAGTTTAATCCGGTGTTCCATCCCTGGGAGCTGAATTTATATCCCGCATTAGCTCTCGTCACGTCACGAGCATTGCTCTTTTCTGTCCGCCGGCATTCTATCGCTCTCTCGCACGCAGGCATTAGGGCTTTATCTCATCTAGCTCAGCCGTAGCTGAGTCCTAGGGGCTGCTTTGCTAGGAACTTGTTTCTTATCAGGCACCCTCCACCTCCGCCTTCGATCAAAGACCCAATTAATGGGGCAGAAAAAAAAGTGAAGCATTTGAATAATGGAGACAGCTGTTTTCCTCCATTCAGGAAAATCCATTCGTATTGTTATCAGCGCAGAACAGTTCTCCAGACTGGTGCTTATTTCAGGCCTTGTCTATTCCAGCAGGTTTTTTTTTTTTTGTTTAAGAGCCTTGAGTATACCAACAGTGAATGGAAGAAATATCTCACCATTCGAACTCATCCCAAGTTTTATTATGCGCTAAGTGAGAAGATAAAAAGTGGACGTGGTTCATAATAAAGCAATTTCGTTTCCTCTATAGACCTTGAGGCACTGCAAGGTTGAGTGATTATAAAATATGGATGTTAATTGTGATGGTGTCCCGGCACTGGCTGAACTCAACGTTTACAAAGTCTGATGCTAGGCCCGCTCTAATTGCGATGTTAAACGCGCTGTCAGTGCTACAGGCTTTGGTATTAGCATCTCTTCCATTAAGTACAATATGAAGCCAGGAATGTAGAATTAAGTGACACTTTCAAATGCAGACCTTCCACCTTAATAGCCTCCTCTTAGTGAAGGCACTGGCACTTAATTACCCGAGGCTATAATAGGTGGCCAACAAAATCATGAGGTTGAAGGCTAAATACAATAACCGAGAAAGAATGAGCAGGAGATTTAACATCACAGATGTTTTGTTCTTTATTTGTGCAGATTCCACACTGGATCATCCCTAGTATTACACTGTGAGTGTGTGATTCCTAAGGATTATTATTATTATATACACACGAGCTGGATATGAGCAATCACATGTTCTGATTGGCTCCTTGATTAGCAAGATATCAGCTCGTATACCGTGTGTACAGAAAATCAAAAATGGCGGAGAAGGTTACCAAACCTTGTTGTTGTTGTTATATTTTTTTGTGTTTGATGTTGCTGTCAGTTTACTGGTTGGTTAGGGTTCATTTAACTGAAGAGCTAGCAAAGCCTTCTGCTGCCACCCAGCTCACATTGCACCCAACCTGTATAGCCTCTCCCACAGGTGGTGGGTCCATGATAGGGTGGACCCATATCTTCACTTCAGGCTGGGCCCAATCAGGCTCCATGAGCGGAAACCCGACCCCAAGGTGCTCGCCTTTTGAGCTCCTTCTCCAGACCTGGCTCCAAGGGGGGACCCCGGTAACACAGATCTGTGCAGGGGGAAACTCATTTTGATCATAAGGATCCTCTGGACCGCAGTTAGTTTAGAACTTCACCTAGGACCTGTTTGCCTTGGGTGACCCTACCGTGGGGGATAGTGTCCCCAACAACATTATCATTGGAACATGCAAACCCGTCCACCAGGATAAGGACGGTGGATCTGCTAGCTCTTTCGTCAAATATACCCAAACCATGATGTTGATGATGGTAATGAGGAGCAAAGAATACTTTTTCTTGTATAATTTGAATAAAAAAAATTAATTGGATGTGCATGTAATCAAATAGATATTTCACTCACTTCCTTGTTGTACTTGGCTATTAGCCAACTTCGCACTGCACCTTGCAAAGACCATCAGCTCATGTACAACAGGATTGAATGGAATAAGTGTGGATGGTGTGGTAATGTAGTGGTTAGCACATCTACATCACAGTGAGAGGGTCCTGGGCTTGTGTGGGGTTTGCATACTCTGTGCTTGCGTGGGTTTTCTCCGGGTACTCTGGTTTCCTTCTACAGTCCAAAGATATGCGAATTAGGCTAACTGGCTGCTCTAGGTGTCAGTGTGAAGGGTTGTGTGTGTGTGTTTATCCTGCTTTGGTATGGCGCTTGAGACAGTAATTCTAACAGATGATTTAACGGTTTGGCAAATGAATGAGTGAGAGTCAATTCTATATCTTTGTAAGAATGACAGATTTCTCAGAACCGGCATACAGAAACGCCACCACCGGGCCCAGGACTCAAGCCCAGTCCGTCTTGCTGTGAGATGGATGTGCTAACCGCTACACCACCATGTAGCGTATTTTCCGCACTACAAGGCGCACATAAAAGCCTTCAATTTTCTCAAAAACCGATGGTGCGCCTTATACTCAGGTGCGCCTTATATATGGATCAGTATTGATTAATCATGGCTACCGTAATCAGTGTTAAAGTCAAACATAGTCAACTAAACCTCAGCTTTTTTTTGGGCTAAGTGTAATTAAAAACAATGTGCGTAATGAAATTTTTAGAATTTTTATATTAAGAGCGTAATGAGCAAAAAAAAAAGTTAAAATCGGCGATTTTGCTGACACATGAGCGCGGCGGCCATATTTTATTTGCTGATGACGTACACTACTGTATTCATTGAAGGTGCGCCTTACACTCTGGTGTGCCTTATAATGCGGTGCGCCCTGTATGTGAAAACAGTTTTCAAATGGGCCATTCATTGAGGGTGCGCCTTATAGTGCGGAATATGCGGTAACCTGGAATTTGTTTATTTCACATTTAATTGTTTTTTTAAAAAGAAAAAAGCAGGAAGCTGTTTAATCGTTGAATTGTTTAAAAGTTTATGGACCCTAACAGCATCAACTGTGCAAATGTTCCGTCCTCGCACTACATTTACCCGAGCTCTACAGGGAACCGAGATAAATACACAGCCAGTGCAGGTATTAACATATTTATTACACAGTAAAGAGTACGACAATACCAGAATCATACTGCAAAGATTCACAGACTGACAGACCATTGATTATAGCCCCCAAAAAATAACAAAAAAAAGAAAGAAAAACAAATGAAACAGAGAAAAATCAAAACAAAACAAGAACCCACAGTTCTGACATAGTAGACTCCGAAGCTCAACCACATACTGAAACAGTGTGATGAAAGAGCACACACCCCTCCCCAGTGTCAGTCTACCATTAACCTGTGGTTCATGTTTTAATTAAGTATTGCACAATAACCTTCATTTATTTCAACTTTTCTTCACAATAAAAAGTTTTCATTTCTTTGTGCCCGAACCCCCGCACTCACCGCCACCCCACGCCCTCCCTTGACCCCCCCCCCCCCCCAACTCATCGATTCGACTCGTCAGGCTCGACGTTTATTCACTTTACAAATTGAAAAAAAAAATGCATGTACATCTCCCTTTATATATCATCCAAAAATAAAAAATCAGGCATGCACAAAAAAAAAAAAAATGATCAGCCTTCTTTAATTTAAGCACACCTCGTATTTAAAACATGAACCTTGATGACTGACAAGTGGCCTTGAGCTTCTTATCGCAGAATAGGAAAGGGAGGAAGAAGGGAGGAAGAGGATGTGATCACGTTTCTCACTCGACCACTTCTCGAATGTTGAACAAAATCCAAACGTCCCAATTGTTTATTTGTTCTCTGTGATTTGTGTGAGACGAGCAAAAAAAACAAACATTTAAGAATTTTTTTTTTTTCTTCAGCATATTTCTATTCTTTAATGTCTCTTTTTCTGAGGTCTGCATTGTTACCAAGTAGTGATATGGTTTCGGTTTCGCAGCTGTATGAGCTTTCAACTTTGGATTTATTTAATTTTTTTAGTCCTGTTCTCTTGTGCCCATTTGGTTTGACTCGACCAGTGTCTGCTCAGCGACTGGTGCTCGTAACATACTGTCAGAGGTAGAGTGAGGGTTATTTTTTATTTTTTTTTGTTTTTCTGCCACGGAGGGAAAAAAAACTGCAGCAAAACATCTTATAGAAGGAGGAGAAGAGAAACTTTCTACTGAAGGAGTTCATTAAAACTTACACAGTACTTATTTGTTTTTCAGGCTTGCCCTGATTACACGGATCATATTAGTAGCTGGATGCATTTTTTTTTTAAGAAATAAAAAAAAGACAGGTTGGTTGTGATCCCTCAGAAAGGGAGGAACGGAGCAGGTAGAGGAATGTTTAGCACCATGGGTTTGGAGAGAGCGTCCCACTCTTGAAACTCATCATCAAGGACTGCATGGCTTTACTGTATCACTCAGGCTGATACGCGGTTCAGATATGTATGAATAAGTGCTGCTTGATTTGAATTCATCTGAGCACCCCGTTGCATTCTGGGTGCTACGGAGCTGCGAAAGGAAAAATCTTAACTACACGGCGATTAAATTCTGAAATAATGGATTCGTGCCACCGTCTCGCTTATTGCTCATTAGGTCACGTCCACGTCCAGGCCTCGTACTTACAGGTGTGACGTCACTTTTCCTCCGTTCGGGCTGAGCAGGGCTGGGCTTGGCTTCTCAAACAGGGAAATATTAAAGGTTTTTCAAACTGAAACCGAGAATGGTTTCGCCAGATGATCTCTCAGATAAAAACAAAAGACTCAATGGTGTGTTGTGGTTGTTGGTTTTTTTTTGTTTGTTTGTTTGTTTTACATTTACATATAGGATAAAATCAGATTTTGGTCCTTCGTGTCGGTCTTTGGCTGTCTTCCATGTTAATTATTTTTGTAATACTGTGTAACCTGGCGCTCTGCAGTGTTAAAGCTGTCTGTTTACACCAATGCATTTGGAAAGTTAGTTAGATTCTTAGTGTTTTTTTTTATTTTTATGTTTGCTCCTTTTTTAATTTTTTTTTTTTTTCTTTTTTGTATAAAACGAACAAAAAAGAACATTTTACATCAACATTCAGTAATGTGCATGCACTGTTTTTAACTATTCAAAGCAAAGGTATGACGTTTTAATTTTTTTTTTTTCGCTCGCGCGTTTGTTTAGGACAAAGAAACGTTTCTAACAAAAGCAGGTCTGGATATTATCCCACAAACCCACCCCCTCCCCTCCCCTTACTTCCCCCCCTTTAAGAAAATAAAAATCACAGATACGTAAAGAAGCACTGCAGAGTCAGTGACGTGAGGCTCCCTACTGAGAAACTTTGAAAAAAGAAGCATGCTGAAAGGAACGTCGGGACAGTGCAAATACAATTATGTACGTCTCATGTACAAAACATTAATGTTAGCATTCCGTGTATGTAACATGCTAGTTCTCAGAAAAGGTCGGCGGTAGACTGAAGCAGCAGCTCTGAGAGATAGCTTTTGTCGCCTTTTTGAGGACAACATGATTCTTTTTTTTTTATTGTTTTTTTTTTATTCTTAAACACCTACTAAAGGACTACCACAAACACTCACAAACAGGAAAGCAGCTTGCGATATGCTTAATATCTTATTTTGCACCAGCAAGAAGGATGGGCCTAAACGTTTGTTTTTTTTTTTTCTTTTTTTTTTATGTAGTGTTATGCATGACCACGGATTTTTGTCCATCACATTTACAATAAATAAGCATCAGAGACAGAATGGGACACAAATAATCAACACAATGAAAGTGAAGAGGGTTAAAAAAAAAACAGAACAGAAAGAAGGATTGAGGGTAGTGAGGGCATAAGCTGGGCAGATGTGGAGGAACGCACCTTCATCCCAAACAGCTGTCATGGTGAGGGTTGTGCTTGGGGTGTGTGTGTGTGTGTGTTTGGGCTGATGCCTGATGACTTCACTTCCTGTTAAGGAGCTAAGGCAGCACGCTCACCGTAGAGCTGTGCTCGTCAAGCTGCTCGGTCCTCTGTGCCTTTACATTCCTCTTCGAAGAACAGATTTTTATTTTTTCAGTCCACTGACCTGGAGAGCATCAAATGTCTTGCAGACGTGTAAGGAAAAAGAGAAGGGAACATCTGCGTTCCTTCACAATCTGCTGCACATCTGCACACGGTGCACCGAGGGTCCGCTGAGTTCAGGAGCATGCTATCCGTCTTGCACTCCACAAAGTCCTGCCCTGGTGTTTTTACACCCCCCCCTCCCCCACCCTTACTTATTTTTTTTTTTTGTTGTTGTTGTCAGAATGCTGTCTTTCATAGAATCACATTTTCTTTTTTTTTGTTTGTGTATGTCTTTGTTTACAACAGCTATGAATAATCCCTTGGTTTGTCGTTTGGTAAAGTGTCTTTCATTGAGGTCAACTAGTTTCGTTTCCCAGCTAGTGGAGAGGAGAAGAAGCGCTGAAAACAGGCAAAAACAAACAAACAGCAAACTAATGGGAGGTTTAACGTGCTGATCCAGAGGTCTTTCTTTTTTTTCCGGCTTATTTACAGGAAACATTTAATACAAACAAAAAATAATCTATAGTAGCAACTGGGTGCATTAAAGGATGGTGAGAATTTTAAACAAAGAATATCTTTGTGTTCTCTGTCATTGCAAGTCAATATGACCCGATACGGACCTCCGGTTGGGCGATCGCTCTGTGGAACAAGTCCTTTTTTTTTTTTTTAGCATGTTAGCTTTAGCATGTTTAGTAAGCGAGGCGAGGTGACACAGTCCTGGCGGGGCTGTGATGGATTTGGCTCTAGCGTGGTGCAGGCTCTAATGCTGACGGCGTGCCAGGTGTGTCCGAGCGTGGCGTGGCGGCGGCGGATGGGGTATCGGCGGGGCTGCCAGCACTGCTGCTGGGCGTGCCCGAGGAGCTGGCGGTGCTAGGCGTCTCGCCCTGCTGCTGCGCCTGCAGTGTCTGCCCGCACACATGGTGGTGCTTCTCCCAGTCCTTGTGCTGGCAGAAGGAGCCACAGTAGCGCGCCGTGTTGCACCCGCTGCATGTCTCGCTTGCCTTGCGTCCACAGTTCCAGCAGCTCTAAAGGAAGCGATGGAGGGAGGGAGGGAATGTTAGATATTTGGGTTTTAGAACAAAAAAAATAGTGGAGGAATAATGAGTGAATTCAATCTTGTGCAAAATTTTGATGCGGCGATAAATTCTCCCTAAACCAGAAGTTCAAAGGTCATGTGAGGTCACATGATTATGCAAGTTTCATTGCAACTCCATTACTTAAAGTTGAATTTGTATGCTACTATTATCTTCTCACTCAACTGCTGAACCAATTAATCTTACTAGGCTTGCAGGGACGCTGAAGCCTATCTTAGCCAACACGGGGCGAATGTGGGTACACCCTGAACAGCTGGCCAGACCATCATAGGGCAACACACAAAACCATTTACACTCACATTCACACCTAGGGTCAATTAGGAATAACCAATTAGCCTAATGTGCCTAAATGTACCCTGAGGAAACCCACGCAAGCACAGGGACAACATGCAAACCTCAGACAGAAACGCCCGAGCACGGGAATCGAACCCAGGCCCTTCCTACTGTGAGGCTGACGTGCTAACCTTGGTGCCACCAAGTCTCCCTGTGCTGCAATTTTGAAGTGTAATCAATTGTTTGGTTTTTGCGATACTGTATTAATCCGACATGGGAAATTATTTCCTCTGCATTTAACCCATCCAAAGTGAATACAGGGATCCCTCTCTATTCGCGGTTAATGGGGGGTCTCGACCCCCTGTGAAGACCGATTTTCCGCGAAGTAGGATCGGACCCCCCCCAGACTGATGTATACATACATGTTTGTGTATATATCAGTAAATACATATTCAACGATATAAATGCTTATAATAACAATTAAACATTCAAAAACACCACAAGATGTAAATAAAACAAATAGAATACAAAATACATACGTGTAATTGTACATAGATGGAAATAAAGTGCAAGAAAATGCCTTTTCTGCCACACGAATGCTGTTATTTCAGAGCTGAGTCCCAAACCGAGTCGGTAATGATCTTGACGCCGTTCCCTTAACTATTTCCCTATTCAATAGTGAAAGAGTGAAGAGACAAGCCGCTAGTTCACTACTGACTTCTTTGGGATGCGCCCTCTGAAATCTCACAAGCTGATTGGTCGAGACGAATTTGCCACCGAATCCGAGTCAGTAATGTCCTCTTGTGGCGTTTTCATGAACTTTTTTCCATATTTGCTAACTTTTATTTTCTATGAATATTTTTTAAAAATCTGCGATGCACTGAAGCCGCAGGACCTGAAGCATGATATAGCGAGGAATCACTGTGTACACACACACACTCAGAGCTGTGGGCTGCCACACACATTGGGGAGTCTAGAGAGCAGCTGGGGGTAAGGTGCCTTGCTCAAGGGCACTTCAACCATGAGGATGGAGGAACGGAAGGTGTAACTCAGTCCCTCACTGCCACACATTTGTCCTGCTGGTTGGGGTATTCAAACCAGCGACCTTTCGGTCCCAAATCCGCTTCTCAACCAAGAGGCTACAGCTACTCCCAAAATGGAACTCACATTCATCATTGTCAGTCATCTGTTTCTGTTCCGACTGCTTTGAAGGCTTGGAAATGATTTGCGCTTGTTCCACAAGACAGGATGTAAAGACGCGTTTAGTCCAAGTCAAGTCGAAAACGCTTACAGATCCCAGCACTTCTCAGGTTACACCCAGGGCCTCTTTGTCTTTGGGCCAAATACGAACAATTAGGACAAAGTTCTAAATGTGAAGCAGAAACGGGAAGCTGGAGTTATAAACAGCTACCGATGCAATCCTCCGGGGAGACGTATGCATAAACAGGGCTCTTGCAATTAAAGTCAGATGTGTTCGCAGTTTTCCCCCACTAACTGATTAAATGAGCTGAACCCCCGCTGTGCCCGGCGACAGCGCACTCACTTTTAATATACCACTTCAAATGAGGACCACCTAAAATATCCAAACATCTCATTCAGAGCAGGTCATGAGAGAGATGATCAATGACTTCCTTTTAGTCTATCCCTTTAAATTTGTTTAGTATGTGAACCATAAAAAATACATGACGGCACAATCCCCAACAACAGTGGGTCTAATCCTAAAATGAAGATTTTGAGCAGGGGTGCAAGCAAAAATATCTCTGAAAGTGTGCATGACATGGCAAACATCCTGTAAGAGCAGATGGGATTGGCCAGGAGAGGAAGGGATTGGTCAGAAGAGGGTTGGATTGGCCAGGAGTGGATGGGATTGGCCAGGAGAGGGTTGGATTGACCAGGAGTGGATGGGTTTGTCAGGAGCAGGTGGGATTGGACAGAAGTGAACAGGAGTGGATGGGATTGGTCAGGAGAGGGTTTGATTGGCCAGGAGTGGAAGGGTTTGTCAGGAGCAGGTGGGATTGTTCAGGCATACCTCTATGACAAACATTCATTCCATATTTCTAACCATGTAATCAATGTATCTCCTACTACTTTTCTTTCGGCTCCTCCCCTCAGGGGTCACCAGCGAATCATCTGTTCCCATCCATCCCTGTCCTCTGCATCCTCTTGTCTCACACCAACTAACTTCATATCCTCTCTCAGAGCATCCATGTACC
>JAQNCB010000023.1:37395459-37406890 GCA_030068295.1 Euristhmus nudiceps | reverse complement strand
GAGAGAGAGAGAGAGAGAGAGAGAGAGAGAGAGAGAGAGAGAGAGGCTTCGTTAATCAGTCATAAGAAAGGAGACCATGTTGATGTTTTACACCAAGCACATTTCTTTTGTATGCAAAGGTTACAATTCTAAACCCAAAAAAAAAAAAAAAAGAAAAAAGTCTTTAGCCTTCTCCAAAATGGAAAAGTTGATATGTTGACTTTGTTACTTTTCTACACAAGCTAATGTCCAGCTCTTGAAATGTAACAGAAATGTCAGCCTCACACAGAGGATGTGACTCATCATTCTTTATGAATCAGGTGACAAACATTCCATGCGTCTGGCTGATGAGAATGACAAGGGTCTGAAAAAGCAATCGAAGGCCTCCGAAACATGAATTAAACACAACACACTGACAGGTACCTCTAGAGATAATGACAACCTCAGAAAAAGGAGCAAAAACTGTGACTCTGTTTACCACAGTGGGCATGATTATACAAAAATAGATAAAAAAAAAATCAAAAAAAACCGAGAAGAGTATTTTTCAATGTGGGTAAACATGTCCACAGAACATCCTAATAGAAGCCTAATTCTACCAAGCTGAAAATTATTTCATATGAACTATCAAGTTATTGCTGGTGCTGCACCATCTGCATCATGTGGCTTTCCATTTCAGTTTTACGTAAAATCAATGTGATTTTTTTTTTTAATCACAATTGAAAATGCTCTGTGTTTACAGTGAGTGATGTTATGCAAATAAAGGTACAGTCAATTCTAATAAAATTGACTTACAGAAACTCAATATCTCCTTATGGTCCACAAGCTATCAGTGCTGTGCACATTAAAAAAAATGAGCCCTGGCTCTGTATAAGGCTCCTGCACGTGACATGACGATTTGTGTGACCGGCATATTGCCGGTCAAACAAAGGGCTCGGCAGTGCGTGAGCTACTGTGAAAAGGTTCATTCGGTCATGACGATTATTTATTTTTGTAACAATGCCAGAAACGTGTTGTGCCGTGGGCTGCAGTAAAAGACATGATAGGGTTTCCAAAATTGCTTTCTATCGAATTCCAGCTGAAAAGTCGAGAAGAGAAAGATGGATTTCGGCAATAAAACGCGAGGACTGGACACCCACCCAATACACTCGCTAATGTGGCGAACATTTCGTATCCGGCAAGTTTAATTTCTTTGATATTGTTTAGGTGATGACAATTGATAATTTGATACTGTAAGAGTGATTCGATTCACAATTTAACGAAAACATCCAGTGAATCAATCTTTATAATGTGTTAGATCTAACATACCAGAACCACCATTACAACTTACTACTAGTACTACCAGGCTATTAATATTCAAACACAATTGCATAACGATACTCTCCTGGCCATTCAGGCATGGAACCAAACGTACTGTTCACTAAAATGTATGTGATAAATAACACAGCTGGCCGATGATTCTTCATGTTCGCAGGGTTCCTTGCAAACTTTTACAGACCGGCTCAAACACTAGCATAAGTATTATAGTGGGGTTGTTGTTCTTTGACCATTTTACTGAAAGGTTAGAGTTCAGTTTTCCGAAAGTATTCATAATACTTATCAATAATATTTGAATACCCTTTTTATAAGGAATTTATTCAACTCTCATAATGAAAATGTTTTTTTCATCTAGGTGCCAAAAGTGATGATTCACTGTCACCAGAATTTGAAAAATATTAAAAAAGAATTTAGTTTTATGGAGTGGAATCATGGAGTATTTACACTATAGAAGTGAAATTCAGTTCACTATTTAGACTTATTGATACTTCTGAAACTCACCTTTGCCATGACGACGTGCGACTTGCTCGCTTTGAGCTGGTACGACTTGACCTCTCTCACCCATCCGGCCACAAAATATTTGTATGCCTCGAGATTTTGTATGCTTTTAGGCTCTTTTGCATGTAGCTAGACGACTTTTTCACAAGGTATAAATGAACGTCGAGTTTAGAAAGGTTAGGGAGGTTGCGTCGCTTCAAATTAGCCAGTGGTGACAACATTGTTCCGGGCAACAAATACGGATCTTCGATACCGAGAATATTTAGTTTTTGAGATATCTCGCTCTTCTGTCGCCTTCAAGGTGTTGTACAACATCGGATAACACTCTCATATCTGGATTCGCAGTCATTGTCTCCGAATATGGGAAGTAATCCCTCTCGCTCGGTGGTAATCAGTGATAATGCTGTGGTGGCTTTTTCCTTTGTTTGACCGGCAATATGGCGACATACACAGAAGTCACGTGGTATTTATGACGTAGGAGCAGGAGCTCTATACAAGAAAAACAAAGTGATTCAACAGCCACACAACACGATTCCAGCCAATCAGCAACAGACGGCGTTTGTGCTCATACACAATGCAAACGCAACCTATTCCTGATTGACTGAAGGAGAGCTGATGGAGATACTGTTGCCTTGGCAACACATGTCCATAAAATTGTAGAGGCAGAGCCTCTGAAAGGGAATGTGTATTTGTTTGGCTTAACTCTTTCTCAAGAATCGATGACTTCCCCTTTAAAGCCAAGTTTTCTCTTCTCACACAAATAAATATACATCTTCTACATTAACCTGATCATTTTTATGTTTGCTGTGAGCCAATATTTAATTACTAGGATGTCATGTAAACAGTGCGGTTTATTTTTTTGTCTTGGCAGGACAGCGCAAAAAGAATAAAATACAGACCAGGTTCCCATAAAAGTTGGTAGAAGGGTGAACCACGACAAAAGATAGAACCCACTATATTTTGGAGCGGATCTGTTAGAAGGAAAATCAAATTTATTTATTTTCACTTATGTGCTTAACACCACCTTACATCTTAAAATCCAACAAAGATTTTATAAAGTTCTATATTGACAAAACATAGTCAATGTAGAAATATAATCCTTATCATAACACACATTCACAGGAACCAGAAGAGTCCCAGGCACAACCATACTGTGACATGAACTTTACACTTTGGAAATATATCCAGACCAATATAGTGTACAGTTCCTACAGTACCCGGTGGAGGCCTGAGTGCAGTTCTAATACAAGAAAGAGGAGCTGCACGTTCAATCAATGTTAAATGGTAATCAGATTAATTAATGATGACCATGTTAAAAAAATTTTAATCATCAAACAATTTTCCTCTCCATCATATCTTTCGCCTCCCGGTTTCCGTAGCCTCTTCCTTCCTGCGAGAGCACACCCCAGTTCCCACACACACCAGCGTAAACAAACATGGTGTTTGCAAAAAAAAAGGAGAGAATTTTGTTGCTAAAGAGGGCAAGAGCAAGTCAGTCGTGTGGAATTGGTACGGCTTCGCAGTTTCAGACAAAGTGCAAACCACTCCCAGCTGCAAAGTCTCCGAAAGCAGGTAACGTTTGCGTATTCATTTTCACGTGGTGTCCCTTATGGCAGGACAGAGGCCAAGTGGAAAAGGATTATGGATGTGGTGGCATGTCATATAGCAAAAGATATTGTTCCAATATGTACGATAGAAAAGACTGGGTTCAAACACATGCTGAGTACGACAGATTCCCGCTATGAGCCGCCAAGCCGCAAATATTTTGGCCCATCTATACAACATCACATGCAAAAAGTGACAAAGCAGCTGAAGGATGGGGCATTCTTTTATGATACATGTGGTATACGTGTGATATATATAATAACACGTCACACACAACACACACTGTTTATTGTATGTGTTCGTGTCAATCCTTCCTGCGAGATGCATTATCATTTAGAATCTTAACATTATATGCGAATATAGTCTATGCGATTTGTTTATAAAGACTGTGCATCGCAATACCAAGAATATTGAGAATCTTTGTCTGGTTAAGGAGACTATAAAGGTTGTCACTTTACTAAACCCAATGGGGATTTATATTTCAATTGCAATTTATTCCCAATAGAGAAATTTATTTACCACTTTCTAAAATAAAACTAATACAGTGTTCGCTTGCTACCTCGCGCTTCAGTGCATCGTGGATTTTTCAAAAATATTCATCAAAAAATAAAAAAAATAAGGAAATTAAGAAAAAAATAGGGGAAAAGCTAAGGAAAATGCCGTGCGGTCGCTACAAGGGGTTGACTCGGATCTGAAATCTCACAAGCTGATTGGTCGAGATGAATTTCCCAGCATCAGTGCAACTCCGTAAACCGAAGAAAAAGCGGAAGTCAAGCGGGGAATCACTATCGTCAAAGTGAGTAGAGCCTAAATAAAATTATGCTAAAAGATCTAAAAACATATTTCTTACACTTTATTTACATCTATGTATAATTACATGTATGTATTTTATATTATTTATATTTTATTTACATCTCATGCATTATTTTTGAATGTTTAATTGTTATTATAAGCATTTATAGCGTTGAATATGTATTTATTGATATTATATACACATATACATGTACGTATCAGTCAGGGGGGTCGATCCTACTTCGCGGAAATTCGGTGTTCGCATAGGGTCTCGGTCCCCATTAACCGCGAAAAGTGAGGGATCACGGTACATGAACTATTGTACACAGATTTTTAAAATAGTATAATATAATATCTTAACATTTATAATAATGAGCTTGAACTTTTTTTCTATTGATTGTCTGAACCATACTTCGTACAATGTACCTTCAGAGTAAGCGCTATGTGTTCGAATATTCAAGTGAACAGTACTGATTTTCGGTGTCATACTAAAAGCCTATTAACAGGCGAAAACAAACAAATAAACGTCACCACTGATATGCATGCGAGCTCCGCCACCAAATATTTTTCGCTGCATGTTTTTAACATTGTGTCAACCTTCCTGACAGTCGCCCAGGACATCACAGCCATTCTCAGTTACATAAAGTCAGCATCTGCTCTGCAAAATTAAAGTAACACCAAGCGGATGAAAGTGAAATATCTCTTGGAAATGGCAGGCAAAGGTCAGAGGTCATTATTAGCTATAAAGTAATTCGCTAATTAAATTTAGTGAGTTTAATGACAACAAACTTTAAATGTTACATGTGATATCTTAAAATGAAGAGGGCTGTTTAAGGGACGGGCGACAAGGTGATGTAGTGGGTAGCACATCACAACATTGGGATTGCCTTGGGTTCGAATCCAGGGCTCGGGCATTTCTGTGCTTGTAAGCTCGTAGGTTTAATCTGACTTCCTCCAACAGTCCAAAGAGGCACTGTAGGATAAATGGCTGTTCCAAATTGCCCCAGGTGTGAATGGTTGTATGTGTTAACCCTGTGATGAACTGCAGAGCTGTTTAGGGCAGGGCTGTAGTTGTGGGTACAAGCTGTTACACGCCGTGTACCCACTTGTTTTAGTGGCTGAGTTGTGTGTACTGACTTAATTTGGTCTACTTTATAGTTGATCAACGTAAATTTCCGCAAATGTATAAATAAAAAGTGGAGATGAAGTGCTAAATAGTTTCAAAGCCCCTCACAGAAGCGGAGATGAAGTGCTAAATAGTTTCAAAGCCCCTCCTAGACCCCACTTGCGGGAGGGGGATACCCCCCCAGCTTTGCTGCCATTGTGTACTCACTTATTTTTTGACCACTGCAGCACTGGTTTAGGGTGTATCTCGCCTTTCCCGGTGTCGGCTGATCAATGTAGCTTCGCAAAAAGAAAAAAGTTTGGGAAGCTGTAGAGCTCTATGGAACCATTAAGGGAAGAATTTTTTAACTACCACATGAGAAAATGAGCTGCAGTGCAGATAGTTAGGCTACATAATCATTCAATTCACTTAATAATAAAGAACAGCAAGTGGAATTGTGGGTAGTAAACAAAGAAGGGTATTAATTACTTCAATATAAGATGTCCCTGTTAGTCCCTTACAGCAATTAACACTTAATGTTTAGATCGCACGCATATATTATATGTTATTTGCATGAAATTAATGATATCACAAAACCTTAAAAAAACAATTTTTCCTGATAATGAAAAACAGTTTCAGGTTGAAATACATATTAAATATAGTTTTTTTTTTTATTTGTAATTAAAAATAAATAAAAACATCTCTACTTCACGAATATGTAAGCAAAAGGAGATCTGAAGGAGAAGGAAGAGACTTGCTTCACTCGCATTCACTTATTTGCCGAGCTGCATGATTCTACCATGGCCACTGGGAGGCCGGAGCCTATCTCAACCAACACTGGGAGAAGGCGAAGACCTTTGCAGAGACAATACACACACCCACACACACACACACACACACACACACACACACACACACACACACACACACGCCCATACTCACACCTAGGGGCAATCTGGAACTTAATGTACATGTTTCTGGACTATGGATAGAAACCGGAATACCCTGAAAACACCTACTTGAGCATGTAAAGAACATGCAACATCCTGAACAGCTTGTCATACTATTTACAGTCCTACCATTCACAGTCCCATCCAGGGCTGTAGTGGTGGGTACACGCCAGTACACCCCGTGTACCCACTTGTTTTAGTGGCTGAGTTGGGTGTACTCACTTAATTTGGTCTACTTTATAGTTAATCAACATAAATTTCCGTGAATGTGTAAATAAAAAGCAGAGATGAAGTGCAAAATAGTTTCAAAGCCCCTCCCAGACGCAGAGATGAAGTGCTAAATAGTTTCAAAGCAGCACCCCCACCCCCGCTCCGCGTGCCTCGGTCGCTTCGCTGCCATCGTGTACTCACTTATTTTTTGACCACTACAGCCCTGGTCACATCCACACCGGGGGCAATTTGGAACTTAGCCCAATGTGCATGAATTTCCACTATTGGAGGAAACCTGACTACGTGGAGAAAACCAGTTCAGAAGGGTATTATGTCTTAAAAGACTTCTTTTTCAAGGTACGAGAAATGTGGTGATGTTTAAGGCTTTGAGAATGTTGCTCCACACACAGCCACAAAGAGTCTGCTGTAATCTCATGTGCTCTTTCATGTGGATTGCATAAACAGAAATGCTTAATAGATGCGAGACGTCGTCCTGAGCAGCAGTGATGATATAAAACATGCCTGGTTCAATGCAATTCAATTGCAAGTCATTCGTCGGTTCAACAGTAAGTGAAAAGGTAATGTGTATACAGTCCTATTCACAGTTACTAACATGCATTTTATGAGTTGTATATAATGGAAAAAAATGTTTTGAAATCCTTTTTGTAATCTCCAGCATTTCATTGATTTCCTTGTGCATTTCGTTTATGTAAAAATGCAAGATACATTGTTTTTTTTAGCTTTCAAAACCCTTCTGTTATACACACTAGCGTCTGTATATTCCTTCCAGCAATTTTATTTTGTTTTATTTATCAAATCTCAGCACTGACACTTTTTTAGTGTCTTAATGCTGGATGAGCTGGGGAGCAGTAGTACAATATACAAGTTATTATACAGAAAGGAGAAATAAGTATTCAGGATCTTTTGTTTTTCCGATTTAATATACTTCTATTGAATTTATCTACTTCATGAATAATGACTTTCACATACATAATGCCTTTACTTTTTTAAAAGACGTTCTTTTGATATTTGACTACAGTACATAAACACTGCCAGAACTGTGTGTATTCCATTAATTATCATGAAATTTTATATATTCTTTCGAATAAATGTTGGTTATTGAATAAAGAGACAGCATGGGCACCATCGACTAGATTTCGTGACCCATTTTCTTTATAAGTAAAATAAAGTTTTGAGGTTCAAAACTGTTAATGTAACATCCCAAAAATGACACCTAAATGTACCAAGACTAACATCTGAGAACACAAAAACAGTGTTGCAGTATATATGAACTGATATTAGGAAAAAGCTGGAAATTATATTCACAGGACGGCCTAATTGACAGAGAAATTGATTTAAAACTAGAAACGCACTCAGAGAGCGCAAACCTCCGCCAGGCTATAGGGTCACTGAACTTTTTTCTTTATTTTTTAAACTTTTGCTCTAACATTTCAGTTCTACGAGCCCTTATATTCTCACAGTTTAAAATAGTTTCAAGTTTTTGATGAGTTAGAAGCATTTTTGTCAAAACCAGCCCTATCCCTCAACAGTTAAGAATCCTGGATCCAGATGATGATCCGGATCACCTCCAAAATCTAATCGATTGTTACTTTTGCTCGTCCGGACATTCGGTAAAAAAATGGTGAAAATCCGTCCATAACTTTTTGAGTTATGCTGTTAACAGACAGACAGACAGACAAACAACTTAAACTCAGCTGGCGGAGGTAATTACCCTCTGCGTACATTAGGACGTCTGTCAAACTCAGACTCTTTATGGCAAGATTACAGACCTTGAAAGAGATATATTGAAGCAACAAACATTTGCAGTTTAGATTTAAAGGCAGCACTCCTTTTTTTTTTTTTTTCGAAAAACTGAAGTTTCAAAATGCATATCATTCTGTCTGCCAAACCTAACATACGCAAGGGTGTGTGTTCTAAAAGTAAGGTGAAAATGTATTAATTTCTCAACCACAGCTGTCTTTTGTTGCATGTAATACAAAAGATCTGGGTTATATCTAACATATAAAGGGAGTAGAATTGAAAATGATAACCGGTATCTTTTTTTTTTTTTTTGACTCCCATGTTACAAAAAAAAAAAAACCTGTTTAGCATAGGGTAATGGGGAGGCTGGCGCCAATCTCAGCTGACTCTGGCCGAGGGAAGAGTTATCTCTAGGGCATCTCTAAGGCATCTCGCCAGGCCATTGCCGGGCAGAAACACGCTGACGGCTATGCAGCTACCCTTGATGAAAGTCAGCAATGGTTCTTTTACATCCCTCTCACCACAGACAGTGAGAGACATGGCCGGTCTTTGATAACCCAGTTGGCTGCACTGGGGGGACAGCAGTGACAACCCGTTGACAGTGGGGCTTGAACCCCCAACACTGGGATCTTTAATGCAGCACCTTACCACCGGTTCACCACTGCCTGCATACGGTGACTCTGTTCTCATATTTAATACGAATCAATTTCCTTTCATTCCAGTGAAGTGCAAGGTGGAACCACTATACTGTGAACTAGTGTGGCAAATCCCACAGGTAGGAAATTTGGAGGTTTAAACCATTCCTGAACCATTTTTGCAGTGTGACAGAGCACACTATCCTGCTGTAAGGAAACACTACTGTCATAAAATGGCGTACTTGGTCTGAAAAAATATTTAGGTAGATAGCGTCAAGGTACCTTGCACATGAACTTTAGCGCCAAAGATTTCCCAACAAAGCATTGCTTAGAACATCACACTTCTGTTGTTGGCTTGTCTTCTTCACAGAGTCCATCCTGTTGCTTTTTTCCACATTACTTCCCATTTGCTCAGTGAGTCCTAGGTGCCCGTGAACCTGTTACTAGTTCAGTGTTTGTCCTTCCTTGTACCACTTTTAGTAGGTACCCACTACATACCAGGAACACCCCACAAGACCTGTAGTTTTGGAAATGCCCTGACCCGATCCCTTAGCCATAGTAATTTGATCCCTTGTCAAAGTCACTACCGACTCCGCTTTGGGACACGGCCTCTGAAATCTCGCAAGCTGATTGGTCGAGACAAATTTCCCAGCATTCATGTAACCCAAGAAGAAGAAGAAGAGGCTGGGATCCGAATCCGAGGCAGTAGCAACCCCTCACGGCAATTTCCTGAACTTTTTCCCTATTTTTTTCCTTATTTTTCGATGAATATTTTTTAAAAATCCGCGATGAACCTGAAGCGCGATATAATGAGGGATGACTGTATACTAGTCATTCTAAATAATAGATCTTTTTGAAAGCTTGCTTCAACATAAGAATTGACATTGGAAAAGAAAGCACTAGCAGGTTTCTTTCTACACATTCATTCGATAATGGATCAGCACGGTGGCGAGGTAGTTAGCACATTTGCCTTACTACAAGAAGGTGTTAGGTTGATTCCTGGGCGCAGGCGTTTCTGTGTGAAGTTTTCATGTGCTTCCCGTGCTTGCGCGGTCTTCCTCAGAGTACTCCAATTTCCTCCTAGAGTCTAAAGACATGCACCTTAGGATAATTGTCTGTTCCAGATTGACCCTCGGTGTGAGTGTGAGTGTAAATGGTTGCGTGTTTGTTGCCCTGTGAAGGTCTGTCAAGTTGTTCAAGGTGTACCCGCCTTCGCCCAGTGCTGATTGAGATAGGCACCAGCCTCCCTGCAGCCCTGGTAGGATTAAGCGATTCCGCGAACGAGTGAGTGAGTGAGTTTGGTCATGTTTTTTGCAAAAATATGCACACTTCCAAAAATTCAATACCCTAAACTTTATACCACCAACTTCTTCCCAAATATTTTATTCTCTGTGCCAACATTAGTCACAGGCAATGTGGCGGCACCGAGGTACATCTCAATCCGCAGGGTACAGGTTTCTCCCAAAACCAGAAGGTAAAGTTGGCTCTTGGCTCTACACACACAGAGTGTTACTTACTGGTTATTGTGGTGGTCATACTGTGTCCCGTATGGCAGTGTATTAACAAACAGCATGCAAACACCTTCTGTTGAAACATCTGCGACAGGCACATTTTTAGGCTGTCTTCCAAATTTAAAAAAAAAAAAAAAGGGAAACGTTCTTTCTCTGGCTTGCTCTCCTTGCTTGCAAGCGTACAAGTCCGCTTCTCAAAAATATACTCTAACTCCCTTAGCATACTCCCGCTCTTCTTTTATATTTGTTTTCTCTTAAGCTTTGTATTTCTTTTCTTTTTTTTTAATATAACTTTCATCACAACTCAAGGAGAAACATGATAGAGTTATACTTTCTCTGGGTATCTGCACAGAGTTCTTTATAGCTTTAAGGGTTTTCTTTGTGTGTTAGATGCAACCCTTACATAAACAGTGTTTTCACAGAATAAAAGGTCTGTTCTTATAAATAACAAAGTCAAATTCCAAAGAAGTTTCTTTAAACATCAACCCACAGAGGAATATAAGAATTAAATAAATATAGAAAAGTTATTCATCCAGGCATCTTCAGTATCTCTCCAGGTCGGGGTCATAGTTAATGTTTCCACCTAAATATTTGGTGGACATCTAGATATCGCGATTTATTACTATTATTGTTGGTGTTGTTGTTGTTGTTTTAAGAGGTGAGGGTATTTCTGTGTGGAGTTTGTACGTTCTCTCCAGGCATGCAAGTAAGTTTTCCTCTGACAGTTCAAAGACATAGACATTATACTAACTGACTGTTCCAAATTGCCCATAGGTGTGAATGTAAGTGTGAAAAGTTGTATGTGTTTGCCCTGTGATGGTCTGGAGAGCTGTTCAGGGTGTACCTCGCCTTCCCCCAGTGTTGGATGAGATAGACTCCAGACCCCCCCTCCCCCCCATCTTCACCCACCCCAAAAGGATTAAATGGTTTGGCAAATGAGAAAGTAAGTAAAAGGGTGCTACTAACAGATAGCAAATAGTAAGTATTGAATAGCATAATCTCAATCTCTCTCTCTCTCTCTCTCTCTCTCTCTCTCTCTCTCTCTCTCTCTCTCTCTCTCTCTCTCTCTCT
>JAQNCB010000023.1:37273597-37283767 GCA_030068295.1 Euristhmus nudiceps | reverse complement strand
TTATATACACATATACATGTACGTATACGTCAGTCAGGGGGGGTCGATCCTACTTCGCGGAAATTTGGTGTTCGCGTAGGGCAGGGGTGTCAAACTCATTCCCAGTAGGGCCGTGTGGCTGCAGGCTTTTGTTTCAACCAAGCAGCAGCACCTGATGGCTCAAGTCTTCAGGCGGTTGATTGGTCAATATCTGTAAAGAGCACACAGATTGACCAATCAACTGGCTGAAGACTCAGATTAGTTGATTAAATGCTGTTTTGCTGCTTGGTTGAAACAAAACCCTGAGGCCACACGGCCCTTTTGGGAATGAGTTTGACGCATGTGGCATCGGGTCTCGACCCCCATTAACCACGAAAAGTGAGGGATCCCTGTATATCATTGGAATACAGGAGGAAACCAAAGTACCTGGATGAAATCTGTGCAAGAAGGGAGAGAACATACAAAAATCCCACACAGAAGCTACGATTCTGTCATTCAGGTTTTAATTTTGGATGGAAACGCTGCACAATCAGTTGGTAAAGTTGACATCAGGTAAGCAGGGCTTGTTGCTTACCACATGTTGGCAGAACCCGGCTGGTAGAACCCATTTATCCTTCAGTGACGGTTAAATCCGTCATCCAAAATGAAGAAATAGAAGATAACATCATGTATTGCTCGAACCCATCCTGTATTACTCCGACGGTAGCGTTTCATGTGTGACATTTGAAATGGTGCGCTTTGGTTTAACTGAGAACATCCATCTCTCCAGTCACTCATCCCACAGATCCATAAAAAAGCAATTACTTCATGTTCAGAGCACTTAGCCTACACCTTCAGTGATACACAAGCACTACAGAAATTCATTCCTACATCTACACTCCGCGTGGAAAGCAAACCTTGTTTTGTTCCGAAGCAGCAGGGAGAGATTAGGTGCGTGTCTTTTTTTTTTTTTGTGCAGAAAACTCCTGTTGTGGGGCAAAATGCACGGATGCAAACAGACCCGACCATCTGTTCCAAATAAATAGTTAATTGTGACCAAATCAAAGTAATTGCTCTGAGAAATGTGAATAAATTGTGTATACACTTGCTGACTCGAATCTTTATGCACTCTAATGAAGCACAAGCGCACAAATGTATGTATTCCAATTCTTAATAATTAAAAACATGCCACTTGCTCCTGGAACTATCCTCATCTTCTTCAACTAGATAAACCCGATTTCAGCATTTTATTATTTTTTTTTAATGTTTATGAAATGTGAACAAATACAATTTTTTTTTTTCAGCTTGATGAACATATGCCCAGATACACTTTTTATATCCAATCATGTCACTGTGATTGGTTATCAAATAAGCAAAACATTCCTCCAGCTGACTCTTTATAGTACCACTTTTACCGGTACTTTTCCTGCCTTTTGTTGCCTCCATCCCAAATATTACGACATGTGTTACTGGCATAAAATTAAAAACTGAGGTCTTTTTTTTATTATTATTATTATTAGTGGAATATCTCAATCTCAACATCTCATATAGTTTCCATGTTCTCCTGTGAATAACGTGGGTTTATGAAGCTTGAAAAATCATAGCATTTTCTTTCTATTTATATTTAACACAACATCCTATTGCTTTTCTTTGATTTTTTTTTAAACAGGAAAAGTTACCACTAGTAACTCACACAAGTTGTTTAGTAATCAATACCACGGCACTAATTACTTGATTAATTTCCCATTTCCCATTTTTAATTTCCCATTAAAACATGCACTTTTGCTAGTCTACTACCCGGTTAATGGTGTTTATGGTGAAGGCAAATACAGAGAAAATCTCAGACAACATTACAATACAACAAAAATCCATTTTATATTATGAATCATTTGTGAAATGAGATTAAATTAACCCTCTATTTTGGCAAATGGTGCAGAATGTAAGTTTTATAATATCATGATGCTCTTCTGCAGCCTCCATAGGAAACAGCTTTGTTGCATGAACTCAGATTCAGCAGTGTTGCGTCAAGCATTGCAGTCTACCTGCAACTTCATGTAACAAAGTTGTCTGTGTTAAGAAGTTTGAAGAAGAAAAAAAAAAATCGGCAGAACACCCATTCAAACACTGCATATAATAAAAAAAACTAAAAATGTGTATTTATCTTATTTATATACAGTATCTGCTTAAAAAAAACATTAAGCAATAATATTAAAAATATAACATAAGCCCTGATAGGTGAAGTAAAAACAATTATTATCTCATTATGGGGGCAGCCATGGTCTTATCCAGAGGGACTCACAACTATTTTTTACACAACTGAGCAATTGAAGGTTAAGGGCCTTGCTCAAGGGTCCAACAGTGGCGACAGTGGGGATCGAACTACTGACCTTCGGATCAGTATCCCATCATCCTATCCACTAAGTCATCACTGTTCTTGAACTTGACGTGTTGGAATCAGGAAAAATGTGCAAGCATCAGGATCTGACTAACATTAACAGTAGAAACATTGTGATGGTTAAACGATTGTGTCTACGGGGATCCCTTACTTTTCGCGGTTAATGGGGAGGTCGAGACCCCCCGCGAAGACTGAATTTCCAGAAGAAATTCGAAATGGCTTGACTTTCGCCGTTTCTGCCACACGAATGCTGTTATCGCAGAGCCGTCCCAAACCGAGTCCCAAACCGGAGTCAGTAGTGAACTCGCTGCCTCCCCTTAACTATTTCCCTATTTAATAGTGAAAGAGTGAGGGGACAGACCGCAAGATCACTACTGATTCTTGTTTGGGACGTGGCCTCTGAAATCTCGCAAGCTGATTGATCGAGACGAATTTCCCACCGAATCCAAGTCAGTGGCGACCCCTTGTGGCATTTTCTGCTTACTTTTATTTTCCTATGAATATTTTTAAAAAATCCGCGATGCACTGAAGCCGCAGGACCTGAAGCACGATATAGCGAGGGATGACTGTATTCATCTCCCAAACTGCAGGTCTTGTGCGGTGTTCCTGCTAAGGAGGGGTAAGTACCATCAAAGGTGGTCGAAAAGGTGGCTCAAGTAAGGACAACCATGGAACTGTCGAGAGTGTCATGGGTGCCTCAGACTTATTGATGTACTTGGGGAATGCATGCTGAAAGTGTTAATGCTGCCTCTGATAGAAAGGAGGAAAAATGGTTGGCGTTAATGGTATGGTTGATTGGTGTACACATTATATGCATATTCTTTATTGGCTTCTATTATTTAAATCTGTATGGGTGCAAAAAAAAATAAATAAATAAAAAAAATTCTAGTGCGACCCTAAATTTGATTAGACCCCGTTTACCTCGAGTCTGAACTTCATGAAATGACTAACAGAAACTTGTGACTTGTACTAGGTGAAACTTAACTTAAGAGTTCCATCTACAATATTTGCAGATTGTAGGCTATTTATAAATGTAGTTCAAGTTTGTGGAAGCCAGAAATAGGATGGTTTACTTCTACGCTGTAGGTGTTGTTCCTTTTTCCATACCTGGGTGATGTGACAACTCCACAGCTCAGCAGAGAAAGCAGCTGGACACTATTGTTCACTCTGCCCCAAAAACCATCAGCTGCAAACTCTTTCCATCTCTAACTTCTACAAGATCAGGATAAAGCACATTGAAATAAAACTACTATAGGACACGACGCACCTTGCCAAGCACAGTTTTAAACCACATTCCAGCAGGAAGAACTTCAGGGTCATCAAAACCAAGACAACCCAATTCTTGAAACGCACTTGATGCAGATTTATCAAAATCACTATTGAGTGCCTCAGTGCTGCAACAGCACCTTCACAAACTCAAAGGAACTACCGTATTTTCCGGACTATACGTCGCTCCGGCGTACAAGTTGAATCAGCCAAAAAATGCATAATAAAGAAGAATAAACATATACAAGTCGCACTGGAGTATAGGTTCGCATTTTGGGGGCAATGTTGTTTAAATGATTTCGTTAATGCACCTTTTTTGTCTGACGACGTGACGATGACACACTAAAAATGGATCTTTGGCGACATGACGTGATTGTGTTTTCGTTGACGAGACGAGACGAGATGGAACGAAAATGGTTTGTGAGATGTTCACACTGCATATACCATCTCTGCCTACTCTGTGCGTAACACATAGCGGTGAGACAACAAAACGTGCAGGCTCACCTTTACCTTTACCTTTAGGAACATATAGCTCCACTGAAACATTAGACTGTTGGCTAAAACATGTTAAAATAGACTCTTCATTTCAATCTACATTTATTATTATTTATTGTTATTTGCCCTATATCTTGCGTGAGGAGTCATTTAGCTTTGACCCACAGCCTCTGTTATTATATAACTGTGTCTCCGATGGCGATGTCCTCTCACCTAAATTATATTTAGGATTGCAGTGAGGCTGATACCCATGTTAGTTGACTCTGGGCGAAGAGTACAGCCTAAACATACTGGCCATAGCAGGGTCAACACACATACAACCATTAACAATCACTTTCACACAGAGGGGCAATTTGGAACCACCGATCAACCTACTGTGCATGTTTTTGGAATTTGGGAGGAAACATGAGTACCTGGTGGAAACCCATTGGAACACGGAGAGAACTTGGAAACTCCACAGAGAAATGCCCCAAGCCCAGGAATAAATTAATCAATCATTAAACATGGGCTGAAAAGTTCATAGCCTGACCATAGTGCAACAGTTGAATTGGACTAAATGTGGTTTACCTTGGTATAGAAGCTCTCAATGTGATGATGAGATGGATTACTATGATCTTTTCAGCTCACCCTTCTATTTGTAGTTTATTAGTGGAAAATGTTCATCTGCTAATCAGATTCATCAGTGTGAGAATTAATTCATTAGATTTTATTTGTTTATTTCTAACCTGAGGTAAATTAAACAAATTATTGTGATAAACAGTAGTTGATTATATTCACTTAGTTGACTAGTGGGTAATGTTAGCACCACTGAATGGTCACGTTTCAGTCCTGCTTCACCACCACCCCTGTCAAAAAGGGGAAAATAAACATTCGTTTTTTTCTGTAACTGATATATCCTGTTCAGGAAGTGTGGTATAAACAGGAACTAATCAGAAATACATCTAATGACATAGTAGTCTATTTTAAGGTTGTATGTACACAAATATTTACACATTGTCTGAAATGAGAACCATTATATAAAGGAAGGAAAATGGAGAACCCTAAGGAAAACATACACAGTTAGTAACCGAGTATATAATATAGCATACAAGAATATATAATATAGGTATTAGAATTGTTATTATAATCTAAAAAATACGAAATTCTCATATGGGGGGTGGGGGTTAGCAGGACTACTGGACTGTGAAAAGTTGCAAGCGATTCACGTGGTAAAAGCTGTAGACAAAGAAGTGATTTGAATATAAAATATACCTGTATATACACACACACTACACCATTCATTCATCTATGCGAAAAGATGTTCTTCCAATGTATGTACATGTAATATAGTCTTATGTGCAGATGTGCCTAGATATATTTAGATATATTTTATTTAGAAACTCACTAATTTATATTTGATTATTCTTATTTTTGCTGTTATCTTTCCTTATATAAACTAAAGGGTTTACGACTTATTCTCATCATTTCACACATTCGCAAGAGTGAAACGGACTCCAGATGGAATTTTCAAAAAGCAATTGCAAACTATCAATCAGACTTTACAAGATTACAACTTTGAAAATGTAAGTAAAAACCACCTGATGATGAAAATCTACATATTTTCACACTAACAGATTTTCTTTTCAAGCGAGTGTTGTTTAAAAAGGTGTTGCATAAGAAACTGCAAAAATATGCATTGCAAAATAATTGTTGCAAAATCAGTCTGGTGACCAGTCACACACAATATCTTAAAATCCCAATCATGTCAGAAAGGACGTTTTAATTCCAAGATCCAGATGTGGAATACCAGATGTTGACTGGTCTCAGATGAGGCGGTTGTGTATTCTGTCTCAAAACAATAAACTGTGCAAATGAGAAGTTGTAAAATTATAACAGAATAATCTTTATTTACATGTTGAGTTAATTACCTGCAGGGGAAGTAAGAACTACAAGGAACTTCTATCAGAATTATACATGTATTGTATTATTTTGCCCAGAGTCGACTGAAATAGGCTCTAGAAACCCTATGACCCTAATAGGATCAAGTGTTTGAATTATTTACTGAACTGATTGACCAGAAAATCCTTTCCAATAAATAGTTTATCCATGAAAACAAACACTTTTTTGGTCAAAAAAGCAAAATGGGTGCACAGTTTATCTGGCCAAGTACAGCATCAACCAAGTGGAGGGCAATAAAAACAAACAAAAAAGCAATGACAAAAAAAAAAAACAAAAAAAAAAAAACGTGTGACAGGTTTTGAAGGGAAAAAAAGCAATGGGTAGCAGGTGCATGAATCAGGAAGCTGCTATGGTGTGCGCACACACACCGCTCTGAGAAATAAAGGGGGGAGAGCAGTGAGAGCTTCTGTGACAAGGCTATAGGCTACGTTGTTTGGAATTAAAGTTAAAGGCAGTGTGATGCCTGATTGGAAAGGACAGTCTTGAATCCTAGCTAGGGGGCCAGGAACAGTGATGGTCTTGTGACAGGCTTCTGTTTTCAAGTGAAAGAGGGTGAAAGAGAGGGAAGCAAAGCACTGCCATCATTCATCAGCAGGAAGCAGTGCTACAGCCTGACTCCCACCACATGAGAGCCATTTGGCCCTTGTCTCTCACATCACATCACAGTGACAGCAGGGATAAAAAAAAAATAAAAATACCACACACAAGTTGCCTCAAGTAAACACATAAGCGCACAAAGAAAAAAAAGTAAGATATGGCAAAGGCAGAGAGAGCAGAGCTTCCTTGAGAACTGCACTCAAGTACATAAGTGAAGAGTGAAGGCTAGTTGTAAAGCCAGAAAAAGCACCAAGTTACTGTAAGGCTGCTGTTGGAAATTGACTGTATATAAAATAAAATAAAGGAGATTGCAAAGCTCTCTCATTGCTCTGTATGGGTGATGAGAATCATTCAAACTTGCCACAGAGGACATTGGGTTCAATGAAAGCACTCAATTTGTTTCTATGGTGGTGGTGGTGTAGTGGTTAGCACATCCGGCTCACAGCAAAACGGTCCTGGGTTCAAGTCCCGGGCTCAGTGAGGGTGTTTCTGTGTGGAGTTTGCAACTTTTCCAACTTGCCGAGGTTCCCTCTGGATACCCCTGTCCAAAAACCCTAAGGTGTAAGTGTGAATTTCTGTGTGTGGTGGTCCTGCGATGGACTGATGAGCTGTCCATGGTCTACGCCATCTTTTCTCATAGTTGGCTGCAGTATCCAGACTACCCTAGTAAAATTAAGTGGGTTGGCAATTGAATGAATTAATGAATTTGTTGCCACTCCACAATCGTCTGCAAGTGACCTTCTTGGAGGTGTCCAGTTCTCATTCTTTTTCCAACAGCCGAAACTGTATTTACTTTACTTTCTGTATTAACTGTATTTTAAACAGCTGGCAGTCACATTTAAAGCTGTAATGCTGTGAAGAGACTCTTCGGTGGAGGATAAAACAGTGGAGAGTCTCAGATACCAACTTGCAGACCTTCACCAATCTGCTCTCTGCAAAGACAAATGGCCACCAGTACTCTACAACTAAACTGCCTCCACAATAGCCATGGTAGGACATGCTTTTTCATCTGTGAGGATGATACCTGCCTTTGTGGGACAATTTAGACCATACAGAACATCCAACAGGAGTGCTCAATCTTCCAACCTTCAAACGGGCTATAGTGTTTTGTAAATCTGGACTCTTCTGTTATCTGATGGCTCCAGGATGTAGACACCTCCGTTTGACAGAATCATATGAGCAACAATGGGTCCCAGTCAAATCTTGAGAGTACTTTATACCTGGGCTGGACACATACCCATGCAAGGGTAAATAAAGAGATATTAACATGGTGTATTTCCATAACGTTTGTCAGGAACACTGGGCCTGATTACGGCTTGATGCATATTGATGACAACCACTGCCTGCAGTTTAGCAATTCATCCACATCTTCTATTGGTTCAGTTTTCAAGTTGCATAAACTGCTCAACAAAAGAGGCAAGATTTACAAAACCATTGTTATGGGCCCTTTGAGAAAAGTTCTGACCAGTTTGTGTGCGTCCAGTAGTCAAGTGTCAACCACCTGTTCCATTGTGGACATGTTAGTCCCAGGGGCCAGATGTACATTTTCAAGATTTGTAGACTACGGTACCACAGTGATCTGTCCATCTGGAACTACAAGTCCTGTCTGATGGTAGCCAAAACTGGGCCATCAAAATACTGGCTTCATAATCTGATGGGTAGCCAAGACTTGGCCACCGAAATGCTGGTTGCAGAGTCTGCATAATAATCTGGATTCTGTGCAATAGATTTGGTATTACTGTGTATGATATAATATCATGTTGGTATGGTACCTTATTTGTCAAATACTTTTTTTCTCAAAGTAACTTATAAATGAGATCCACTGAGCTGTTGTGGGTTAGGCTTTGAAATGTAAGCTTAAGCATTTTATCAAATATTATTTACCCACAGCCTTACCACTGTTCCAGTTTGCCCTATTACTGGACTTTGTGCCAAAATATCTTGAAAATACATGCAAAATTCTAAGGGTACCTACAGGATCGTACACTGCCTCAATGTCAAATCACTTTTGCCACAATTGTAATTTATTACCAACATTTATTCGTTTTGCTAATATCACAGCACAGCAATACAAGATAACTCCAGAAGATGGCAAGAGATCAATATTTCCCCTTTAGCAAATTAACACATGAAACGATTAGTCTGACTGTTTTGAACTCTCTGCTAAAAAACACTGGCTATAAGCCCTGTCCATTTCACCAATCCCACATGCTCTTGAATGAACTCGTGAGGCAACCTAACTTAATGGAGATAAACGACGCATATTTTTAGTTCATAACAGAGCTTCCGAGTGGAACCCCATTGGCATGGAACATGACTCCGGTTATGCCATGTCCTGCTACGGGAAACACAATGAAGCAGCTGTGCCACTGAGTTGATGCTGACTCGCTGTTATGTATTACTGATTTGCATCACAACAGGCAGAAATACAAAAATATTTAAATGAAACTGAGTCCCCCAAAAATGGGGCTCATAAACCTCCACTCAGACTCGCACAATAAAAAAACATAATCTAATTCAGGAAAGGCAGGCAAACTTCTGCAGAATAGAAGGTATTGTTAAAAACAGAGGCAGAATCTCATCTCAGTTGACTTCAAATGAGAGACTGGATACACCCTGGGCAGGACAGCAACCTATCACATGATTAGCATAGACACTACCGTTCACACTTGCATTCAGACCCATTGGCAATTTAGAGTAGCCAGATGATCTAATTTGCATGGGGTTTTTTTTGTTTTGTTTTGTTTTATTGACTGTAAAGGCCCTCTGTCACTTGCACGAATTTGTGGCACGCTATGTCCATGCACTGTGCGCAAACGAGTCGTAAACCGGCGTAACCTGTGCGTGCGCCCGTCATGACTGCGTACCATGGTGGGACGAGAATTTTGAAATGTTCAAAATCTTGGTCACGCCAAATTTTCGTGACTGGGCCGTGAAATATGGGCAGACTGTTCGTGAAATCACCTGGACGATGCGGGGGATGCATGAATTATGCGTGAAGTATGCGCAGCAGTGCCAGAATTCGTCGGGGCGTTGCGGTGACGTAATCGTGCTTTTATGAGCGGAATGCCCCTTGCCGCACACCGTAGTCCAATGTGCTTTCCGACATTGGCACGCATGTGGATACTGCATACTGCTCGGCATTCGAGAGTTCGCCAGTGTAGACAAAACTTTATATTACATTGACAACATGTCTGAAACAGACCAGACACGGAGAGGATATCAGAGTAGGCTTTATAAGAGCGTGTGTGTGTGCGTGTGTGTGTGTGTGTGTGTGTGTGGGGGTGTGTGTGTGCACACACGCGTGTTTTGCAAAACTGTGTGTGTGTGCGTGCGTGCGTGCGTGTGTGTGTGTGTGTGTGTGTGTGTGTGTGTATCTTCTGCACTCCATGTTATCACACTGTGTTTCTACTATAAAATAAATTCATTTATAAAAGTTAAATGAACCCTGTGAAGTTTTAATGTTCAATTTCTAAATATTTTCTGTTATAAATATATTTACACTTAGTATATTAAATAAT
>JAQNCB010000023.1:36794679-36806465 GCA_030068295.1 Euristhmus nudiceps | reverse complement strand
TTCTCTCTCAGCACCGCTCAAGTGCAACCCACAGACTTTCCCACTTTAGACTCTTAGAGACAGTGTACCTATTGACACTGAATAACAGTATTATTAAATAACCACTGGGTTACAAGAACAAATGAAAAAAAACTTGAGTCAGTGGAAAAAAAAGTGAGTCGGTCGGGTTACCGGAAACAAAGGTTTTTTTTTTTTGCCTAATTCTTCTGTTTCCAACACATCAACTCCAAGAACTAATACTTGTCTTTCTGTCCAATACATCTTTCCATCACTCCTTGATAAATGCCACTGTAATGAGATAAGCTTACACTGAATGAAGTATAAAGAATGATGTGGAGAATTATTCATTTTCAGAGATCTAAATAATTCTCCATAGCATACAAAAGATGAAGTCTTCAAGTGTTTTACTATTCATTCAAATAAAAATGTTTTGATAGTGCATTAGTTCCACAAGGGACATTTTGCCTCTGCATTTAACCCATTCAAACTGAGTGCACCCGGCTTTAAGACCTCTCATATTTTTCCTCTGAGATGTGGCACTGTGCACATGACTCGGCATATTCTTGCCCTCCATAAGATGTCATGAAGAGAACACAATAGTCTCAGATACAACTGATTCGAAACTGTAGGAAGTCAAATTACTTTTGCCAACAATCTAAAAAAATGTTACTGAGAAAGATTGAACTAACAGGTCAAACAATATTTTCCTTTGTGTGTTATTCCTCTAGCCTTGAGAACAGGAAGCCTATTTCTCAGGAAGAGGACGTACATAAATAGCAAATAAGATAGACAGGCTACAGGCTGCTGACAGCGCAGCTGGGCGAAATTTTTTTTGCCAAAAACAAATAAAACTTTGGCATTTGCAACTAACCAAAATTTGTCTGTCCAGCCAACATCATCAAAACTTCTGTACTGTCACCTTTAAGTAGTTTCCAAACAGTAGAACACGAATTTATGAGTTCCAAGGCGTGTGGTTTCCTTTTGTCAACTGGACTGGAATTTTGGTTGAAGACGTTTCGCTACCTATCCAGGGAGCTTCTTCAGTTCTAAAAACTCATGCAGGCAACCAGAATTTATACTCTGTGGTTCTGGACTCTACTCTAAGATGTTTTAGTATCACCTAAGGCCTAAGACACAATCTTTCACCCATTTACCGCTCGGTGCTGGAATCTTTACCCAGCCAAACTGCAGCTAAATTCCTGGGCCACTCACAACTCCCTCTTTGTTCCCATCCACAGTGTGAAACTGCCAAAGACCTCCCCCTCACACCCCTGCTTTGTTCAGAGATAGAGACCCTAGCGACTCTGTAACGACCCTGGCCTAGGTGATACTAACACCACTTAGGAAGAGTCCTGAACCACAGAGCATAAATTCTGGTTGCCTGCATGAGTTTTTAGAACTGAAGAAGCTCCTTGGATAGGTAGCGTCTTCAACCAAAATTTCAGTCCAGTTGACAGGAGGAAACCACATGCCTTGGATACTATGACCTGGATAACCGAGAATCTTCACAGACAAGAATTTATGAGTTGAAATTCCACCAGGCATCTTTTCTTTGAAGGAAACCCTGTTGTCGACTCACCAAAGCATGTTGGTGCCGAAACCTCTAAACCTTCGTAAAATCTATAAACAGCAGTCAAAAGGTTATAATGAATTTACCACAATCATGAATCCTAATAATGCATACTTTAGTAATATTTTTATTTTTGTAGTATTCTAGTGCAGAAGGATACCACTGTAAAAGTCTGAAGCATGATGATGTCATTTTAAATTCCTGAAAGCAGTCAGTCTCACCATTCGGCAGCCATCTTGGTAACATGCCCAGCCAGACATTTAGTACAGGCTGAGAAAACCAGGCCTCTATCTAAATAAATGGGAAGGGAGCCATAACTGCACTTACAACCCCCACCGGCACACAAAAACTGCTCAAAACAGAATTACAAACCAAATCTCATTAAAAAAAAAAAAAAAAAAGTGTGGAGTCTTTACACCAAAACAATATTGAAATACTCCCTCATAGGTTATGATTCTACAACGCACATTCAAATGTGAACCAGTGTCACTACAACATGATTTGCATGACTGATTTTCCCGTTTCAGCAGACGATTAGTGTTAAACAGAGGCGGGGCGGGAGGGATCCGGATACCCTGTTGATATGGGATCGTGTAGTAGAGTAGAGTAGAGTACTTTTATTCATCCCAAAACAAATTAAGGTGTCTGGCAGCATACATAAATGCACAAAATAATACACTATTGCACAACGAACATAGAGCACTCACATGAGTACATGTCAGCCATACAGCAGTTCACTCGCACACTCACACACACAATAGATGTTGTAGACAAAAAGAACAGAGAAATAATTGTCCAGTATTAAAAGTGTCTAGTCTAGTCTCTTAAATCGTCTCTGGTTGTACTCACCTCAGTCAAGCTCAAGCATTCTTCAAGGCCAAACTCTCCCAAAATGTTTTTCACTTTCCTTCTTGTCCTTCGGATTTTCTCCAGTCCTCGAACGGGAAATTGGTACATGGTGCTTCACCCTGAGATACAACACACGCGTTAGAAAACAATCTCACCGTATAATGTAAAGCTTGTTTTTACAATAACAAGTCCTTATAATTACAAAAACGTCGTGTCAGACACTTCCCTAAGAATTCTTTCTCGACCTACAAGCCAACAGGGCTGTTGTGCAAGAGCATGACGAAGACAGCAAGCATGACTTCTCTTTCAAACATTCCCATGCACTCTGCAAAATTGCGACCCAAATGAAACTTGAAGAAAAATAAACATAGAAAAATAACTGCGCTAATGTGAAATGAAACCTAAACCCTTGCCCAGAGTCGCTGAGATAGGCGCCAGCCTCCCTGAGACCCTAATTAGGATTAAGTGGTTCAAAAAATGAATGAATCCTTATGTTCCTATTATTTACTGATGCTACTTCATCTCAGCTGCTCTTACACAAGCAACGGGAGCAAGTTGCACCCACTGTCCTATATGTTTGCACGATCACCCTCAAACCAGTGGCAAGTTGGAAGCTAGAGGGATAACAGTGAAGCATGCATGCTAGCGATAGCAGACCCACTTCTTTTAACTAACTTGATTCCTTCAATTCATCCGACTGTTGAGAATCATTTACAAACCGAATTCCAAAAAAGTTGGGACACTGATGTGGAAGTGCCAAATTTCAATATTTTATTCACAATAGAACATAGATGACAGGTCAAAAGTTTAAACTGAGAAAATGTATCATTTCAAGGGAAAAATATGCTGATTTTAAATTCCATAGTGTCAACAAATCTCAAAAAAGTTGGGACAGGTAGCAATAAGAGGCTGGAAAAGTCAATTGCACTTATCACAAACAGCTGGAAGACCAATGACCACTAATGAGGTCCATTGGCAACATGACTGAGTATAAAATGAGCTTCTCAGAGTGGCAGTGTCTCTCAGAAGCAAAGATGGGTAGAGGATCACCAATTCCTCCAATGTTGCGCAGAAATATCGTGCAGCAATATCGGAAAGGTGTTTCCCAGCCAAAAACTGCAAAGAGTTTGAAGTTATCATCTACAGTGCATAACATTATCCAAAGATTCAGAGAATATGGAACGATCTCTGTGCATAAAGGTCTAGGCCGAAAAACCACACTGGATGCCCGTGATCTTCGGGGCCTTAAACAGCACTGCACCACAAACAGGAATGCTACTGTAAGGGAAATCACAGAATGGGCTCAGCCATACCTCCAGAAACCATTGTTGGTGAACGCCATCCCCTGTTCCCAGCTGAAACTCTACAGTACAAAGAAGAAGCCATTTCTAAACAGGGCTCAGAAGCACAGGCGTTTTCTCTGGGACAGGGGTCATTTAAAATGGAGTGTGGCAAAGTATAAAAATCACGATTCGAAGTTCTTTATGGGAAACTGGGACGCCATGTCATCCCGACTAAAGAGGACAAGGACAACCCAAGTTGTTATCAGCGCTCAGTTCAGAAGCCTGCATCTGTGACTGTGTCGGGTTGCATGAGTGCGTGTGGCATGGGCAGCTTGCACATCTGGAAAGGCACAGTCAATGCAGAAAGGTCTATTCAGGTTCTTGAACAACATATGCTCCCATCCAGATGTTGTCTCTTTCAGAGAAGACCTTGCATTTTTCAACATGATAATGCCAGACCACATGCAGCATTAATTACAACATGGCTGCGTAGGAAAATGATCTAGGTATTGAAATGGCCAGCCTGCAGACCAGATCTATAGAGAACATTTGGTGCATCATAAAGAGGAAGGTGCAACAAAGAAGGCCCAAGACAGTTGAACAGTTAGAGGCCTAAATAAAATATTGAAATTTGACACTTCAACATCATTGCATTCAGTTTTTATTCACAATTTGTATAGTATCCCTACTTTTTTGGAATCCGGCTTGTAATTTGATTCACCGACTTATTAATAACGCTGCCAGGCTCGAACCCACATCAACAGGTTGCAAGGTAGTTTTAACTCACTGAGCTATTAACCCTACCTTACAAAGAGGTATCACACTGAATACGCAAACATTCAACCTTTCTTTTGAATTTTTTAATATCTAAAAATAGGCTAACTTACAAATTACAAAACCTAAAGATTTTCCACTCGAATATAAACATTTGCTGAGCGATTCAGCAAGTTCGCGGTCCGCTGGACGATTCAGCGACTCGCTCAAAGATTCAGTGGTTGACTACCTGGGTCGATCCATCAGCGCCAAGTTAGTCTCGTGATACAATCAGAGATCGTGTTGTATAGACTGCCTGCCGCTCAGCGCATCACACAGTACTTCTGCCTCCGCCGGCTTTGAGACTTAATGAATGTTGCCAACTTCTATATGTGACAGATTTATATTAACAAAGCGCTTGTGAATCGATTTCAACTCGGTCCTCTAAATGAATTGATTCTTTTGAACGATGCAAGCTCTGCTTTTGCACTGTGCCATGATTACATGGGTCTAGTAAGGAAAAGGCAGCCACAAAAAATATCATAAATATAAATACAAATGCATTGTATCCTTTCCGAATGCTTCAAAAAGGCCAACAATACAGGCAAATTGCATTTCCTTATATTGATGGCAGCAGGTCCTCTCCTTGTCCAACCGGCACGACACTCAGTACCTCCAATCTATCATGAAATTATCTAAATGGCCTGGATGGACACGACTGCTCATATATAAGCCTCTCTTCATTCATTCATTTTCTGAACCGCTTAAGGCCAAAAAGAAAAAAAAAAACCTGTTTCCGGTCACCCGACCAACTCACTTTTTTTCCCACCGACTCAAGTTTTTTTCATGTGTTCTTGTAACTCAGTGGTTATTTAATAAAAGACTGTTATTCAGTATCAATTAGGTACACTGTCTCTTTAAGAGTCTCAAGCGGGAAAGTTCGTGGGTTGCACTTGAGCGGTATTGAGAGAGAAGGAGGTACGCGCACGCTGCGGGCGGAGCACGGAGTGGGGGAGGGGGACTTTTACCGACCTACCTACCCAGAATTCTTATGCAATATTACCGGAAACAAAGGGTTTTTTTGGCCTAATCCTAATTAGGGTCGCAGGGAGGCTGGTGCCCAGGGCTGTAGTGGTGGATACACACCGGTACACGCCGTGTACCCACTTGTTTTAGTGGCTGAGTTGCGTGTACTGACTTAATTTGGTCTACTTTATAGTCAATCAACGTAAATTTCCATGAATGTGAAAATAAAAAGTAGAGATGAAGTGCTAAATAGTTTTAAAGCTTCTCCCCCCCCCACTCCGCACACCTCGGTTGCTTCGCTGCCATTGTGTACTCACTTATTTTTTGACCACTACAGCACTGCTGGTGCCCATCTCGGCCGACTCTGGGTGAGGGCAGAGTACATGCTGGACAGCTCGCCAGGCCATCATAGAGCAGGAACACGCTGACGACTATGCAGCTATTCTTGACAAAAGTCAGCAATGGTTTATTTACATCCCTCTCACCACAGGCAGTGAGAGACACGCCCAGCCTTTGATAACCCAGTTAGCTGCACTGATAAACCCATCTTATTGACACTAAATTGTTGTAAGAAGGCAGCTTTCATCCAAAAAAAGGTGCTCTGGAATGACGTCCACCACCACAAAAAGTGGTTCAAGTTGCCCTCTGCAGTGTCAAATAATTTTGGCACAGGCATTTGCATTGGGGTAACTTGGGGCATGTAAAAGTAGCTTATGACATGTTTTTAGGCCTTGTCGGAAAGAATGATCGTTTGCGCACACGCGTGTGAGGTCATGACCCTAGATTTCTAGTAAGCGAGTTACCTCTCAGTGCAAGCAGAGCTGCAGGAGAATAAAAACTTTAGTTGGTGGTAAAAACAAAAGGTGCTAAGGCGGCACGGTGGCGTAGCGTGTCACAGCAAGAAGGCGCCGGGAACGGCTCCTGGGCCTGACGGGGCGTTTCTGTGTAGAATCTGCATGTTCCCCCAGTGACTGCATTGGCTTCCTCCAGGTTCTCTGGTGTCCTCCGACAGCCCAAAGACATACATGCACATTAGGCCAACTAGCTGTTCCAAGTTAACCCCAAGGAAAGGGTGTGAATGGTTGTGTGTGTTTTGGCCCTGCAGTGGACTAGAAAGCTGTTTGCGGTGCACCCTATCTTCACCCGGTGTCAGCTGAGATAGGCTCCAGCCTTCCTGCGAAAATAGCCGGATAAAGCAGCTCGGCAAATGAATGAAATGCTAAAAAAATGATTCAAGTTGAACGCAAAGTTGAATCGTTTATTGGAAGCAAACCACATGATATGAGGAAAAGGTACTGCAACATGGCCGCCAGGTCCTGCACAAAATGGAGGGGGTGGGTGTTGATCATTGCACGGTGAGCCTGTTGGGCTATTTTTACACCCAGTCATCAAGCCGGAGCATGTCCCCGATTTCCATAGTGTGAAGCGACGAGGAGTTTAACTCCACCTGGGGGGGAATGGGGGATAGTCCATCGCAGGTTTAGTGGAGCTGGTGGTATAGCGGTCATGGTGCTGGAGTCATAATTGGTAGGGCATGGGTTCGAATCCATGTTAGACGCCCACCATGCTAAGACTTCCGGGAAAGGTCTTAACCACAAGTATGCCTCTGTTCACCCAGCAGTACAAATAGGTACCAAAAAGAAAAAAAAATGTGGGGGGGATGGGTGTTTCAACCCTCCTTCCTTTATTATAACTAGTTTTATAATAACCCCCCCCCCCCCCCCAGTGCAGCTAACTGGGTTATCAAAGGCCAGCCATGTCCCTCATTGTCTGTAATGAGACGCCGTAAAACAACCATTGCTGACTTTCTTCAAGAGTAGCTGCATAGCCGTCAGCGGGTTTCTGCCCTGCGATTGTCTGGCGAGTTGTCCAGGGTGTGCTCTGCCCTCGTCCAGAGTCGGTTGAGATGGACGTCAGCCTCCTCGCAAGCCTAATTAGGCTTAACCAGTTCAGAATATGAATAAATGAATAGTATTATAATAACTTAAAAACTGCTGAGCGACATCATCACTGTCATTGTGCAGCTCAGGAAGAGCAGTAACATTGTAGAATATAACTTATTCTATTATTTGATTTACATCCATTAATAATTGGCTTAGATATCATAATTATAAATGCATAAGGTAAAGCCTGTTGGGCTTTTTACACCCGAGCCTAGAGGCCCATCAGGGCCGGTACTTATTCCCGGTTTCTGTAGCGTGAAGCGACTAGGAGTTCAACTCCTCCTGGATGGGACGCTAGTCCATCACAGGTTACCTTGTATTTTTACTAGTACCCATTTATACTGCTGGATGGACAGAGGTACACTTGCGGTTAAGACATTGCCCAGGGGTCTTAGCACGGTGGCGATCTCACAGAGATTCGAACCCATGACCTCCTGATCATGAGCCCAGCACTCTAACTGCTACGTCACCGGCCCCAATTATAAGTGCATGATTTATATTAATTTAAGCTTAATACTGAACGGTGAGTAGTTCACTGACTTGACAAATTGAAGAATGCACACTGATTACCTAATATAAAAAATAAATAAAATTAAAAAAAAAAAAACAGATGGAATAGGATGTGCATGTTGTAGATGTGCAATACAATCCCTATTACACTTTTTTTCAACAGTATAAGCATTGTATTTTTTTTAGTAATGTGGACATCTTAATTAATAGTTTGGCTTGCTGGAGATAAAAAAATAAATAAATAAAATGACCCTGATTTATATGCATTGCATCTCAACTTGATTTGAGACAAAAAAAAGTGTTGAAATGCATGACGTCGCTCATAAATAGAGATAAATAAATAAATAGCAAGCAGTAGTTACCTGATGGAACTAGTTAATGGAGACTATTGACAGCGCGTGCATTAATTCTTAGTATTATTCTAATTATAAAGGATGTGAACTTGGCACGTGAGCGAAAATCACTCGAAGTGTAATCAAAGCAAGACAGAGCAATAAGCCGCAACGTCGCGTGGATTTTTAATGAGAAGTCCCCGTGCATCACTCCTCATTTAATGCATGGAATAAACATGTGCGGGTTTGCGCGTATTAGAGAAACAATAACACTTTGAGTTCAGCACGAGGACATGGCCGCGGGTTTGCTTTTAACTTCTCCTGTTTCCCTGACTCTGATACATATGTATCGAGCTGATCTCTGATTGTCGGCTGTTTCTTACCTTCTGTAGCGCCACTGATTTTTTTTTTTTCGGAGGGAGTTTACCGCTTTTTTCACCCCTAAAAGGGCGATAAAGCACTCACTTCCCAGCAATCCGCGCGCCAACACCGATTACAGGCAGCGTGGATGGATGCACAGCGCCACGGCTGCAAAGAAAATCTATTTCTACCCTTAAAATTAAAAAAATAAATAAATAAACCGCGCCGCAAATGCGCGCCGACGAATTGTCCCTAAATGTAGCTTCGTTGTTCAAGCACATAAAAAGAGAAAATGGCGCATTGAATGACAGGGAAGTGACGTCCAATCCTAATTAGCATATTGCATTCCTGACCAATGAAATGTCAGGTCACTTGAAGTCTAGAAACTCTTTAATAAACGGTACCTACTGCCCCTTAGCTGAGCTCACATCAAGCCAACACTTCCAAGTCTACACCCACCATGTTAAAAATTAGCATCCTGTCTTCATTAAATCAAAATTACATTCATTACCCATGATGTTAGAACTCAAAAGTGGGCGGGACTACTGGGTGTAGTTATACAAGACATACACTAGAGGGCGTCTGTGAGCTGCTTTGGTCGCTCAGCAACTGCAAAAAGTGGGAGGGCCTGAGGTTCTGATGATGAAGTCATATCACCCCATGTGTTGTTAACCAATAGGAGACACCCAAGCATAACTATTCTGGTCTCTGTCTGAAGTAGAAAAGATCTCTAGCTATTTAGGTAGCAAATTACAAAAATCTGCTAATAACTGATATGAAGCTCTTAAATACGCACAGCACAACACATCAGGCTACATCTTATCGCATTTAATCGGAACAGCTCCCAGGCATTCATTGTGCGAATTTAATCGATCGCTAAAATTTATTTTAAAATATTGTAGCTACACAAGGGCTATACCTTACAGCCTGGTCTTCTTGAATGCTTACAAAAGTTAAACAAGTTTTGGGACTGAAATTCAGCAATTAAAACAATTGCATTCGCTTGGAAAATTTAAGCCACCAGCGAATCCCGAAGTGCGTAATACTTACGATAAAAATTCCTAGAAGCTTAACACTCATGTAAACCTGTATGTACCCATACACGTAACGTATCCTTAAGTGGTAAAAAAAAGCACATTTCTTACGATATCGTAATGAAAAATGTAAGATTGTGTAAGTTACCACTATGTTTCTCTATTTGAAAGAAAATGCTTGAGTAGTTATGTCTACCGACTTGGAAAAATAAATCAAAAGGAACTGTTGAACAGATATCGTAAGTGTACGTGTGCAAAAGAAGAGTGAGAATTGCGTAAACCTAGTACAATGTTTACAATTTAGGGGCAGTGCAGATCTGTCTCAGAAAGATGAGTGAGAGAATGTCGTAAAATTGCACTATTGATGTAACTGTAAGTAGACGAAGGAAGAGTGTACTATTAAGAAATTAGCTCTTATTAGCATTTTTGACTGAGAATGTGTCTGAAAATATCAAATTTATTTGGTTAAAACCAGCACACTAGCACGGAGTAAATTAAGACCCAGTAATGCTAACCGACTTTCTGCTTACCACTTGGGATGTGTAAAATTGGTTACCATGTGTTGCCCAAATCAAACCCAAATCCTTCACCAGACTAACAATTGTGAGGAAATAAAAATTGATGAAAATAATGATTGGTTTATATGCAGTGCTGTAGTGGTAAAAAAAAATAATCATAAGTAGGTATACTATAAAGCTGCGAAACAACTGAACAATGTGGCGTCCCCCCTCTCACAGGGAAATTTTTAAGAATTTCAATGCTGTACATTCCATTTGGTGGCCATTTGCAGCATGTAATACGAAACACATAGTATAGAAACTGGATATAAAATTTAGCCTAAAGTATACATGTAGTTGTTGCCATCCATGTGTCTGAGAGCAAAAGTTCTCTACAGTGGTCTTATACCTGAGGCCACATTAAAAATCTAATATGTAAAAAACAGAAGATACTTTGAAATACTAACAGCTTTTTAATTTTATTATACATATGCAAATAAGATTCAAGATATAATATTATTGTAAAATTCCAGAAAATTACAGCTTGCACCACATGCATACATGGTTCACACCAAACTTGAACTTTCAAGTCTGAATGTAGCTGGCTGCACAAATAACTGTTAATTGTACTCATAAACTTGTAACATATGCAAGTTGATATTAGTAAAAATTAAATAAAGTCACAGTGGTTACTGTAGTACAGCTATAAGATGTACCTGTAATACTATAATACTGAATCAAGTATTGCTTAACATTTCTATTATAATAATTATGTATATTTGAATTTAATAAATGTAATATTTAATAAGATATATGCATTCAAAAAAGGCAAAAATACTAAGTCATTAAAATATAAATTTTTAAATGCTAATCATTAAAATAGAAATGATAAAATACTGTCATTAAAATAGAAATTCTAAGCATCAGAAAATCTACTTAATAATAATATGAACGTTTTATGTTTTAAGCTTTGGCACAAACAATAACACTGAAACAGAACCGGGTGCTAGGGCATATATAACAGTGACACTGAGGAAAGTCTGTCAACATTTAGAACTAAACAATAATAGCATGTAATATCGCGTATCACATAAATCAAATTAACATTATCATTATGCTGTAGGGAAGTGTAATTTAATTGACCGGAATCAGGGGCCAATTTGGAGCATGTTGAGCCTGAGTCCACAAGTTGTGTAACGGTAACATCATTCTTTTCAGAGTCATAGGGATATTATTAGCAATATTGCCGCGTTTAGTAAAAAAAACATGCATGGTCAATGTAAATTGTTGGCGATCGGGTTCATGGGACCGCTTCTGTCTTTTGCTCATTTTAAAATAGATATTTAAAAGTGAAATCTAGAAGTAGCAGGTTTAGTAGAATTAGCAACACAAATCGTGGTTTTGTTTTTACTGGGAACTTTCCTATTCCCTATCCTGTATAAATCGTGGCATGGATCTTATTATACTGGGCTGTCACACACTGAATGCAGACTCTGCACTGCGTGTTCGTAGATAGAGTCCGGAGACACAATTATAACATGAATAAACGTGACATTCATTCATTTTCCAAACCGCTTATTCCTAGTTAGGGTTGTGGGGAAGGCTGGCGCCCATCTCAGCCGACTCCGG
>JAQNCB010000023.1:36764028-36777999 GCA_030068295.1 Euristhmus nudiceps | reverse complement strand
GGACTTTTTTCAGTATTTTTTAAAAATACTGAAAAAAGTCCCGCTACAGATGGATGGAAGGTCAAAGGGGACAAAAGGTCCTACCTATGGAGCTTTATGCATTGTTTGTAGTTAGTGTGCTATTAGTATGGAAGTCGGATGCAGACAAGATATAAATTTCCCTTTCTACGGTATTTAGATATAATAACCCAGAGAAGCTGCTTGAAACCAGGAGGGGGCGCTGTGGGGAGTGGGCAAACTGCTTCACTCTGTGCTGCAGAGCACTGGGGTTGGAGGCCAGGTACATCTGGGACTCAACAGGTATTCTGAACACCTTTCTTTTTTGTTAGACTCGATCAGATCAGAGCCTGTCTTAGTATCTACACATATTATCGAGTTGTTTTTGTTAATGTGGCAATCAAAGCATGGTTTATTTGTGCATTTGGAGCATATGATGTTTATTGTGTGTGTGTGTGTTTGTATGTGTTTTAGATCATGTGTGGACGGAGGTGTACTCTCAGTCTCAGTGTCGCTGGATGCACTGCGATCCCTGTGAAAACACATGTGATAAACCTCTACTCTATGAAATGGGCTGGGGCAAGAAGCTTTCCTATATCTTCGCGTTTTCAAAAGATCAGGTATAAACATCCTGTAGATCAGGGATCTCCAACTCTTTTCTTGGAGATCTATCTTACTGAGGGCTTTGACTCCAACCCTAATCGCTCCTGAGTACTTGATTATTGCCCTGAAGAGGTTCTTGAACAGGTCAGAGGGGTGTGTGAAATTTTGGTAGCAGATAAAAGCAGCAGGAAGGTAGCTCTCCAGGAACAGGTTGGAGACGACTGCTGTAGATGCTCCATGATATAATGGTGGAGTGCAATTTACAAAAAGCTTTTTTTCCCTTGAAAATATTAGAATCAATTTTCAAACATTTATGATAATTCAGCTTTCATGTGCTGGAGAGTTCTGCGGTGTAAGCAGATAACAAGCCCATTGACTACAGTGGAACCTCGAGATATGAAATTAATCTGTTCCGGAATGGCTTTCGTATCATGATTTTTTCGTATATGATTTTTTTTCGTATAATGAATCGCGTTTTCCATGTAAATCGCCTAATTCGTTCCAAGCTCTACAAAAACACCACATTAAATTTTAAATAAGGGTAAAACCAGAATGAAATAAGAGACAAATACATTTGAATCATTCAGTATACCTAACCTAACTGTTAATACCTGTAAATGAAGTAGATAATAGAACATAATGCAAATAAATAAGTAAATAAATAATAGGAAAATGTGGAACCCTACCTTTCGAGTGAGGCGATGTCCGAAAGTAAAAGTAGTGAGGAGATAGAGGGCAAAGAAAATAATGAAAACGGCAGAAAATAAATGGCAGGAAACATTAACCTTATCTACATTTAAAACATATCGTATTCTTCTTCTTTTTACTTTTTTGGCAGTGTATTACCGCCACCACCTGGACTGGAGAGGAAGAGCAGGATCATGGTTCTGAGCATAATGGGAAATTGTGTTCCATTTCTTTCGTGTGCTGAATAATTTTTTGAAAAATGAAGTGAAAAAACCTTTACATATCATTTTGTAAAATTAATTTTTCGTGGACTGAAACTTTCGTATCACTGTAATTCAGTTTCATACATCACCTCATTACCCACCTCCCAAGCTCAGGATTCATTCATTCATTTTTTGAACTGCTTAATCCTAATTAGGGTCACGGGGAGGTTGGCGCCCATGTCAGCCGATTCTGGGCGAGGGCAGAGTACACCCTGGACACCTCACCAGGCCATTGCAGGGCAAAAACATGCTGATGGCTATGCAGCTACTCTTCTTTTTAATATCTTTATTGATTTTCTGATATATAAGTATATAACAAGAGAAATAGTTACAGAAATGATCCATGACACAAGTTAAAGAAATAAAGGGAGAAATTCCGTCTCTGACATATTATACACCGATTAATAACAACAACAACAATAGAAACATAAACAAAAAACAATACAGAAAAGGCTATGCAGCTACTCTTGATGAAAGTCCGCATTGGTTCTTTTACATCCCTCTCACCACAGATAGTGAGAGACATGGCCGGCCATTGATAGCCCAGTTAGCTGCACTGGGGGGGCAAGCTCAGGATAATACTTGAAATCAAAATGGATGTGCAAAATAAATCATGGATTCCCAGTCACTGATTCTGAAATTCTTAAATCTTCAATAAAATGCTGTGTTATAATAATTATATGTTAAAATATTGGTTTTCATATTTTTTAAGATGAAAAAATATTTTTTTAAACTTTGAACCATAATAATCTTGATTTAGTTTGCATTTTTTTTGTACTTTTAGTGGCAACACAGTGGCATAGTGGTGAACTTGTCTGCCTCAAAGCAAGATTGTGATTTGATTCCCATGCTCTGGCGTTTCTGTGTGGCGTGTTTGCATGCCCCCGCGCTTGCGTGGGTTTCCTCTGGGTACTCCGGGTTCCTCCCCTAACCGAAAAAGAATGCACATTAGGCTAATCGACTGTTCCAAACCGCCCCTGGGAGTGTGTGTGAACGGTTGTGTGTGTGTTGGCCCTGGAATGGTCTGGAATAGATTGAAAACGCAAGAATTTATTTTCACTATTTTGTTACATTATTATTTTCATTAATACTGTTAAGCGAGCAGTGTGTGGCCTGGTGGTAGGGTGCTGGATTGCTGATCCCAGGGTTGGTGGTTCAAGCCCCACTGTCAACGGTTGTCACTGCTGGTCCCCCCAGTGCCGCTAACTGGGTTACCAAAGGCCGGTTGTGTCACTCACTGTCTGTGGTGAGAGGGATGTAAAAGAACCTTCGCTGATGTTCGTCAAGAGTAGCTGCATAGCCATCAGTGTGTGCCCTGCGAAGGCCTGGCGAGCTGTCCAGGGTGTACTCTATCCTCGCCCAGAGTCGGCTCAGATGGGCACCACCGCGACCCTAATTAGGATTAAGCGGTTTGGAAAATGAATGAATGAATACTGTTAAGGTTTCTGTGTGCTTATGGAATGAGTCTCCAGTGTCTAATTATCCCAAATAGGATTAAGCATTTCGGCGAATGAGTGAATGCAGCTTTTCTTTGATTAATCTCATATCCATAGTTCCAAAAAATAAACGAAAAGTGTATCTATAAAATTTATCCGTTAATATTGTGCATGTAGTTCCTGCACGAACTGCAAACACAACAAACCACGCCCTCGTTGACCACAGCACGCCTTTACAGAAGTGAAATAGCTACGCCGACTTCTCTCGATCCCACAGAAATCACGCAGTGCACACTCATGGTGCCTCATATAACTGAACCCTCCTGAGACCAGTCTGCCTTCCATATATGGTAAAGGACTGTAGTGCACGCCTTTTGATTTTTTTTATTTATTTTTTTTTTATTTCATGACCGATTGCCTTTAAATTTAGGAAAATAGAGTAAAATCTGTGCTTCACTGTGAAACACTCATCGAACGAGGAATGTTTATGTAATGTTCCACTTGTATACCGATTTGTGTATAATTGCAGGTGGTTGATGTAACATGGCGCTACTCCTGTAAGCATCAGGATGTGCTTTCCAGACGTACACAGGTTCAGGAAACATGGCTGCTACACACCATTAACGGACTTAACGCTATGGTAAGTAACACACGGTTACTTGAATTCATCATTCACACAATTCCAGCACATGTCCCTCAAGCTCCGCCCCCAGGAACCCTGGAGCTTAAAGTGTAAATTCGTTCTGGTCCATGTGTGTGTGTGTGTGTGTGTGTGTGTGTGTGTGTGTGTGTGTGTGCGCACAGAGGCAGCAGTCACTGAGCACTGAGAGGAAGCGGGAGCTCCTGGAGAGGCTGCTGGTGGAGCTTGTGGAGTTCATTTCTCCTAAGAGCCCAAAGCCAGGAGAGATGGGAGGCCGGATCTCAGGTTCTCTCGCCTGGAGAGTCGCTCGTGGAGAGACCAGTGGTGCTTCCGAAGGGGTGAGAGAGGTTTGTATTAATTTACAGTTCTGTTTAAAAGTTTGTAAACCCTCGAGGAATTTCCATGTTTTGTTTAAACTACTGGGACGAAATTATTATTATTCCTGTGTGTCATTTCTTTACTGAGGAAAATATTTCTGATGTTGCAGGACCAAAGCTTGGTTAAAAATTAGTAGCGTGTATGTTATAAGTGCTAATTAATTCTTTGTAGTTCTTTATTGTGACTATTATAGAGCTGCTTTTCATCGGTTTGATTGTATCGTCAAGCTCTGAAGTGATTACTTTAAATAAAAGAAACGATTTTAATAGGCAAGTTAAAGTTCTGAGAAAAAGTCCTGGGTTCAAGTCCCATCCTCGGGTGTTTCTATGTGCAGTTTGCATGTTCTCCTCATGCTTGCGTGGGTTTCCTGACGGTATTCCGGTTTCCTCTGACAGTCCAAAGACATGCACATGACACTAATTGGCTGTTTCAGGTTGCCCCTAGATGTGAGTGTGAATGGGTGTGTGTGTCGGCCATGTGATTTTCTGGTGAGCTGTTCAGGGTGTACCTCGTCTTCGCCCAGTGTCAGCAGAGATAGGCTCCAGTCCCCCCATGAGTGAATGTATTTGTATTAATCAGGACATAGTGGGAACTTAATAATAACAATGTAATGAGGACGGCGTTGATGAAGTAAGGTCGTGTCTAAATTCTAGTAGGGACTTAAGATAAGATAAGCGATCTTTATTGTCACTGTTGCATTAACAATGAAAATCTGTTGAGTAGCTCTTTTGTTTAGCGGCAATTATAAAAGAAAGTACACAAAATGACTCAGGGACTACACTAGGCTATACATGTCCATATACCTGCATGTGCACATATTGTCACATATACACACAGATATCCTATATACACCTATATATCTTACATATTCCACATTTGTAAACTTGGACTTGTAGAATTGTGTTAATGTACGAGTACGGCGGGGGCATGTTGAACGTAGATGTGGACACGGATTATCTAGAAGGACTGGACTGGCGCAGTGTGAACGTGGTACCTGTATAGTGCGATCTGATTGGTCGTAGGAAGAATGCACTGCTAGATTGCCACCAGGTGGAGGAACGTAATTAGCGGGGCATGCCTGTCAGCCTGGAGAGCATGAAGAAGAATACCGCCACGACCCGCGACAGCGCCCCCAGTGGTGACGCCGTGCAGAGTCGTAACAGGAATACAAAGAAAAGGAGTCTGGATTGAATTACTGTCGCCGCCTCTTGCATTCCTAATTGTTTTATCGGCAACCGGTGTATGCTGATGCACTTTCTTTTTGTTTTTATTTCTAGAAAGGCACCAAGTTTGTGTTTATCCCCACTGAGGCAGAGAAGCGCACGAAAACCTTCCACCTGCAATATAATGTGGTTGAAGACTGTTACTGTAGAGTGCAAAACAACCAAGAGAAGATCCAGGGCTTGGAAAAGGGAGTGTGGAAGATTGAGTGTGTGTTCAGGAAAGAAGAGCAAGACTGGCAAATGGTTAGATTGAATCTGCAACTCTTTTTATTTTCACTCATTCCCATGTCTGACAGCATTCCTGATTGTTCTATTGTCATGATATTTGCCTGCATACGAATTATTCAGGTTTACACATCCTCAGTCTTTTTCTATTCTGCTTATTTCTGTGTGTGTGTGTGTGTGTGTGTGTGTGTGTGTGTGTGTGAATTTTTTATTTTATTTTATTATTTGTATTTTTTTTAATGTAGGTGTACCTAGCGCGAACAGAGGGCTCTTCCTCAGGCAGCCTGTGTTGGAGGATTGCATGTGCTCCAGTGGGGATGACGATTAAATCAGTCTCAGTCAGAGCTGTCAGTCAAACCTTCCATTCCGGTGCTGTCAGCTGGAGATTACGCTCGCCGCAAACCGTCGTCGAGTTTCCTGGAGGTATAAAAATCCCACTGGATAAATCATTCACTGCTAGAGTGGGCGTTAGAATCCGGAAAGTTTTTTGATTTCTTGCACAAGATTTTAATAGTTTGACTGTTGTTTTGACGAGTGATAATACCGATGTTGTAAGGATATTGTAAGGAACGTCAGGGTGGGTTGTTTGTAGGAAAATAATAACAGAAGGATCATGTGATGGACATATAACCACATGACCTTGGTTGTTTTTTCAGAAAGAAATAAAGCCTTTTATTGTTCTTGAATTATAATACAGTGGTACCTCGAGATACGAAATGAATTTGTTCCAGAGTGGCTTTCGTATCATGATTTTTTTCATATAATGAATCGCGTTTTACATGTAAATCGCCTAATTCGTTCCAAGCTCTACAAAAACACCACATTAAATTTTATAATAAGGGTAAAACCAGAATGAAATAAGAGCTAAATACATTTGAATCATTCAATAAACCTAACCTAACCGTTAATACCTGTAAATGAAGTAGATAATAGAATTTAATAAAAAAAGAAAAATAATATGAAAATGTGGAACCTTACCTTTCGAGTGAGGCCATGTTGGAAAGTGAAAATGGCGAGGAGGAGAGCAAAGAAAATAATAAAAACGGCAGAAAATAAATAGCAGGAAACATTAAACTTAAGTTTCTAATTTTCATCTGGTTTTCAATCTTCTTTTCCTTTTTTTGGCGGTTGACAAATTGACTTAAGGTGTATTACTGCCACCACCTGGACTGAAGTGTGGATTTTGACTCACTTCCCCTTGACTGATGCTTGATGAGAAGGATTCGGCCAATAGAAGAGCAGGATCATGGTACTGAGCATGATGGGAAAGATTCTGATCAATAGGGCGGCCGGGTGCGTTTATGGTGCGAATTTTAAAATTTGTGGTTGTGTTCTGTTTCTTTCGTATGCTGAATAATTTTTCATAAAATGAAGCGAAAAAACCTTTGCATATCATTTCGTAAAATGAAATTTTGTGTACTGAAGCTTTCGTATCTCGAGGTTCCACTGTATTGGCAATTTGCCGTCAATTACTGTTTTTATAATAAAAAGAAAGCCATGTTGTTTTTGTTCTGTGAAACCATTTAATTTCTGTGGGTGGCGTAGTGGTTACCATGTCCACCTCAGAGCAAGAAGGTCCTGGGTTTGAGTCCTGGGCTCAGGGTTTTTTTTTTGTGTAGTTTACATGTTCTCCCTGTGAGTGTGTGGGTTTCCTCCGGGCACTCTAGTTTCCTCCCACAGTCCAAATATATGCACATTAGGCTAACTGGCTGTTTCAACTTACCTGTAGGAGTGAGTGTGTGTGTGAATGGTTTTGTGTGTGTTGGTCCTGCGATAGTATTTCAAGCTGTTGATTGATGCACTCCACTTTTGCCCAGTGTCGGTAGAGATAGGCTCCAGCCTCCCCTGCAACACTAGTTGTTCCATAATCAGTTCCTTTTTTTCATAAAACAAGAAAGAAACTGCAAATTCTCCCATTGTTGAAAAACTATTGACTGTTATAAAACACTGACACTGGAGACTCCTTCCATAACTATACTCCATAATACAGGATATGGTGTGTTACCAGTGAGTCTTCATTCATTCATTCATTCATTCATTCATTCATTCATTCATTTTCCTAACCGCTCAATCCTATTGAGGGTCGTGGGGAGCCTGGCACCCATCTCAGCCGACAGGTACAAGATAAGTGCAAGGTACACCCTGGACAGCTCATCAGGCCATCGCAGGGCAGAAACATGCTGATGGCTATGCAGCTACTCTTGATGAAAGTCAGCAATGGTTCTTTTCCATGCCTCTCACTTCAGACAGTGAGAGACATCGCCAGCCTTTGATAACCCAGTTAGCTGCACAGCAGTGACAACCTGTTGACAGTGGGACTTGAACCCCCATCCTTGGGAGCAGTAAGACACCACTGCCCACCGAGTCACCACTGTCCTCCAATTCATTTTCATTATAGAAAATCAAGTAAGGAGAAAATCCACCTTACAGCATGTAGGTTCTGGGTTCAAGTCCCTGGCATAGCAAGAGCGTTTCTGTGTTGAGTTTGAATATTTTCCCGAGCTTGTGTAGGTTTCCTCCAGGTACTCCAGTTTCCTTCCACAGTCCAAAGACATGCATATTAAACTAACTGCCTGTTCTAAATTGCCCCGAGGAATGAGTGTGAACGGCTGTGACTGTGTTGGCCATATCATAGACTGGTGAGCTGTTTGGGGTGTACTCTGCCTTTGCTCAGAGTCGTCTGAGATAGGCTCCAACCACATCGCGGCCCTAGTAGGATTAAGCAGTTCGGCGAATGAATGAATGAATGAATGAATGAATGTGAGAGTGAAGGTAAATGGTCAGCATACGCCTTTTATAGAGTAACCTGACCTCGTTAAATCTCCTGTGTCTGATATCATTAATCAGTATCACTGCTTGGTTTCGCAGATGGTAAAATGCACTCACCGACCGGCCTCACAGGGTCGACAGAAGTGCAAGTCGAAGCCGAGCTGAGTGGAGGCGACGGAGAGACGGCGTGGCAACATGCCCAGCTGTTCAGACAGAGTCTGAAGGACACGGAGATGTCTTCGTTTGAGGTTCTTGTGGAAATGGAGGAGGCTTGATAAGAGTGTTGTGGCCTTTGACCAAATGTTGAAAAGACTTGAAGCACAGTCTCACTTTTCAGATGATCCTCTTTTCATTAGAAAAGAAAACAATTGAATATAATGTCTACAAGGGATGGAGAAGCGCTCGGTACATTTTTTTTCCACCCACTTTGTGTTTTAATTAGGGATGCATGGATACACTGTTTTCCCCTACTGATCCAGATACCGTATGGGAACTCGTGCTGGCAGTATTCTGTATCAGATCACAACATCTCCAAGTTGAGCCTTGTGACAGTTATAATTACATAATTTGAAACACTCTTTAAACCTTTGACTCATGTGTAGTGTAAGGTATGACAGGGAATAGTTTTATAATCATTTGGCAGCAGGTGTATAATAACAAATACGTCCAATGTGTGACGGTGAAACCTTTATTGATTATTTTGTAACTGGTTTTACTGGAGACCTCGTGACTTGTACGCTCGTAAAGCCATGTAACAAAAAAGAGGGATTTTTGTCTTTCTTTTCTTTCTGGAATAATCTTTCTTTCAGTTCATTAAAAAAACTTTACAGTGTCAGAAATATTATTTCTTGTTTAACACTATCCGCCGTCTCCACCAAACTGCCTCTCTGTCTGCGTCTCTTATTCTCTCTGTCTATTAATGTCTCATTTCCTGTTTGTGACTTTTGTCTCCTTGTCTCTCGAATTGTATGTCTTTGTCTTATTAGGTGTCTGTGTCTCTACTGTCAGTCCGTGTCTTCGTCTATCTCTCACCGTCTGTCTGTGTCTCTGCGTCTTTTTTCGCTGTCTGTACATGACTCTCTAATTGTCTTCTTGTGTCTGTGTGTCTCTTGTACGTCTGTGTCTTGTCCGTCTGTTCTCTATTTGCGTCTGTTTTCCAATTGTCTGTCTCTTTATTTGACTTCTTGAGTCTCATCGTCTGTATGAGTCTGTCTCTCTTTGACTCTTCATTTCTCTTGTATGTCTCTGTCCTGTCTGTCTGTCTCTCTATTTCTATTCCAGTGTCTCATTGTCTGTATGTATCTCTCGATTTTTCTTTCTATGTCTCTTGTACATCTGTCTGTCTATATTTCTCTCTGTGTCTCTGTATATGCCTGGTTATGTCTCTATTTGTATGCGCCTTGCTATTTGTCTATATCTCTTTATGCCTGTCTGTCTTCTATATGTCTGTGTATCTGTGCTTCATTGTGTCTCTGTCTGTTTCTGTCTCATTCTGTGTCTCCCTGTCAGTCAACCTCTCAATCTGTCTTTCCCTCGCTTTATTTGACTATCTCTGCGTCTGTTGTTCCTCTGTGTGTGTATTGTATACAAAGTGTTTATTGGTGTTTTCTGTGTGCCCGCACCTCGGATTTCCTTCCCATTGGTCGATTCGTGAGCGCCTTGTGTTTCCAGCATCCTATTGGTCCACTGGGTTTTTCTCTTCTCCGATTGGTGGTCTGAGACTCCGGGGTTCGTCTCTTCTCACCTCAGCGACGCTGAGCTGTAGCCGGACGGAGGGAGGGACGCAGCAGCGCCGGTGTTATTGTTTCTGAATGAAAATCCAGGAACTGTAGCACTAATGAGGGGGGGAAATACGACATGCTCCTAATTAAGCTTTATTATAATGTAATGTAGAGTGCTAGGTGTGTGAATGTGTGCGTGCGTGCGCGTGTGTGTGTGTTTTGTGTTTGTTCGCCGGCAGCAGGAAGGAAAGTGAGTGTGTGAAAGAGAGAGAGAGAGAGAGAGTTGGCAGCTCAGGCCTGGTGCTGTACCGCGGGTCGATTTTAACAATAGCCGAAGTGCTCTCACTTCTTCAGGCTAAAAAAAAGAACCTCCCGGTTTCCATGTAATTCATCCCAACACACACACCTCACCTTGTGTCACGGCTCACATGGAAGGCAATTTAACGACATAACTGCATTCAAGGACTTTTTTTTAATTCTTATATATATTTTTTTTATAAACACTGCTCGTTTTTAACACCTTGGAAAGACACAATAGGAAAAAAATGTCTAACAGTGGTGCAGGAAGCGGAGGGCTGAACTGGGTGGTGAGTAAAATTAAACACACATGATTATTAAAGTGTAATTAATATGTTATAAACAGTATTTTTCTGCGCTTGTTATCAAGCAATGGTTGCTCACATACCACACAGATAGGCGCGAGCTCACTCACTGAGGTAACTTTAGCTTAGCCTCTAGCTGTGGCTAGCCTGCCTGTAGTCTGTGGCGATAGTACAATGAAACATGGTCAAATGTTGAGGCGTCGAGTGACAGAAAACTTATATATACTCAAGACAATATGATTTAACTGATAATTATTTAATATATATATGTTCTTGGACATTATAGACCCATCGTTTATTTATGCTTTTTTTTGCTAACAAAGCTAGCAAGCGCTCGAGACCCCTTTTGTTTCACCGTACTAGCGTCCGTCTGACTGACTGCAATTGACTTTCCTTCACGTTTCTTCTCCTTTCTCTCCAAAATGTAATAAATTAAATTGGCAGAAAGACTGTAAAAAATGCTGGGGTTGACAGGAAACCTGGTGAAAGAATGGCGAAAAAAACAGACGTCCACCGGTGAGGATTTTGATGGAAAACTTGCTGACATGATTAAACTGAAGGTTCAACAGACTTACAACAAACACACTGGTGGCTAATTAAAACTAAGAATCCAATAAAGATGATCACGTCACTTAAACCCATTCTAAAACTCATCAGTTCAATGCAGGACTGATTTATGACGTCAGTAAACAAAACCCAGGTGTACCTACGACCTCTGACCCACGTTATAAACACAGTTGTGATCACAAGTTAGTTCAACAGTAAGAACTTATTTGTGCACTTTATCCTGGACTTTGGTGACCATGGATCGACAGCCAGCCTCAGGAATACATGATCGAAGTGTGGTTGAGTTACCAGAGCATTTCAGGAGACTCTTAGCGGCAAGTCAGACAAGTCAGACATCACGTGTTTGTGTGTGTTGAACAGTAATGTAAAGTATCTGATAACATTACCTGATACAGTGTAAAATCATGGGTGGTAGGGTGGTGTAGGGACTAGTACAGGGGTCAGGAACCTATGGCTCGGGAGCCAAATGTGGCTCTTTTGATGACTGCGTCTGGCTCTCAGCCGAACCTCACCACGTACCAACCAGGCTGTAGAGCCATCAGCAAAACCATGCAGCACCAGAAGTTGCATTAATAGTAAAAAGTACTTTATTTAATATTGAATAACTTCATTATAACAATGTTATTAACAAGATAAATTCAGAGTCTTATTATACTCTAAACTCATTGGTCTTCCTTTTCCATTGAGTTTTATTCAGTATTAAAAAGAATATATATACCGTAGCTCTCATGGAATTACATTTTTAAATATGTGGGTTGATTGGCTCTCTCAGTCAAAAAGGTTCCCGACTCCTGGACTAGTGTGTCTGCCTCACAGCAAGAAGGTCCTTAGATTGATTTGGGGGCTTGCCGAGGCCATTTCTGTGTGGAGTTTGCATATTCTCTCTGTGCTTGCGTGGGTTTCCTCTGGGTAATCCAGTTTCCTCCAACAGTCCAAAAACATGCATATTAGGCTCACTGGCTGTTCCAAATCAACCCTAGCTGTGAGTGTGAGGCGATTGGGCTGGTGAACTGTCAAGGGTGTATCCCGTCTTCTCCCAGTGCTGGCTGAGATAGGCTCCGGCCTTCCCGTGATCATTGAAGGATCAAGCGGTTTGGCAAATGAGTGAGTGAGATGAGTATAAAATTATACATGTTAAAGGACTCACTGATCTTTTTATAAGTGTTCAGAATTGAGGTTGCAGTTGAGGAATACACGATTTGAGCAATAGCCAATCAGAGCTTAAGGATACTGATGATTGACAGATGCCGACAAGCACTTAATAGAACAAAAATAGTTGATTTCATGTGTACTTCAGAAGGTAAAGAGATAAATGATTCCATAATGTGTTTTAGTTATCCATTGACAATTCTAAAAAAAAATGTTTTTACAAATTGTTCTTCTTACATTAGGACTGAACATGTGTCCTGCCAGACAGATCTTAACATTCATTTGATCACTGAGCAACTAATAAAGTTCAGTTATTAATTATTGTATTTGGTGATTAATATCTTATGGTGCTGTGTTTTTCATGTTATCATACATAGCGCAGGGGTGCCGGGGGTGGCTCAATGGTTCTGGTTCTGGTTTAGTGGTCTGAAGGTTCAGGTTTCACGCCCCAGTACCACCAAGCTGCCACTGTTGGGCCCTTGAGCGAGGCCCTTAGCCCTTAAAAAAAAGAAATGATAAATGTAAGTCCTTCTGGATAAGGGTGTTTGCCACGTGCCTTAAAATGTTATATTACCTACAGTAAGTTGCTAATTGTAAATAATGATCTGAATATTTTCTACAGAAATATTAAATAATGAAGGGAACTAGATACTCCTTTAAAATTTTGACATATTTCTGATAGAAATTGTACCCTTTTCAAGGCGAAAAATAAAGTCCATGGATCCAATCGGTTTTGAGTTACAGTGGTCCAAAATAAGTAAAAAATGATGGCATTTTTAAGTTCTGAGGGCACTGCCTTAAACTTTTACCGTAGCCTTGTAATTGCATGCACATCATTATAGCTTTCAGTGTCTTAATAACTGAGGTGTAAAGGATTGTGCAGAAAGTTTGATGAATAAATATCGAAAGTGTAAAATTGAAGATTTCATGCTTGAGTGTGCCCTGCGATGGCCTGGCGAGCTGTCCAGGGTGTACTCTGCCCTCACTCCGAGTCGGCTGAGATGGGCACCAGCCTCCCCGCGACCCTAATTAGGATTAAGCGGTTCAGAAAATGAATTGATGAATGCTCGAGTATAAAAAAACAACAACACTTTTTTTCCATACAGTAAATTCACATAAAGCACTTCAGTGTAAAACAAGTGAAAAACCAACCAGAGATCATCGTTGAGCTGCTTAGTGCCAAAAATCAATGGGGAGATTATTTTGTGATCCAAGTGTAAAATTTGGTGTGATGATATTTGGAACGGCCATTTCAAAATTCTTAATATCCAACATGGCACCACATGTTCTCTCTAATATACATTTTAATTGTGCTATTTTATAATTTCTTTAGAAACATGAATAGCCTGCATTTGCTACCATTCCATCAAAATATTTATTTCCTCAAAACGCTGGCATATCCTGTTCAGTTTTTCTTCACATTTAATTTCTAACCCCGACTTTGTTATAGAACAGTTGTGATAATATTGTAATTGGAGAGAAATCTGTTATGAATGCTATTAAGTTTTGTTCTTTTTCTGAATCTATAGTGTTTTCAGAGTAAATTTCTTCAAATTATTACCAGCCATAATAGTAAAGAATTCCGAGACCAGCGACATGTTATAAATGAAAAAAGTTAATCAAGCATCTAATATTGTCATACCTGCCTGTGGTGACGACTCCCCGCCGCCAGATGGCGCTGCTGAGACTGGCTGAAGAACCTGCTGAGTCA
>JAQNCB010000023.1:36535664-36548287 GCA_030068295.1 Euristhmus nudiceps | reverse complement strand
TTTCCTATGTTGAAACATGAGGTAAAAGTCCCGAGGAAACATTCATTCAGTTTTTGAATTAGGGTTATGTTTTGCTTGCTTTAATGAATGGCAAAGTCCCTGTCTGAGAGTCGGCATCCACACTGACATCACTATCCACAAAAAGCTGTTCATGTCCATTTGCACAGAACAGCTTGTGCATTGATTTTTAATTCAGACATCCTGTGTATATTCTAACGAGATCAAAATTTATTATTCATGTTTTCAGAGGGAATGGTCACAGATGACTTGGCTTGTGATGAAATCTTCAATCCAGCCGTACATACCGTACCAAAGCTGGCCAAAGCATGCTCACATGCAGCAAGAACCAAGTGAGCTGTCTGCTACCCAGGAACGTGTAGCAAAAAAGATACACAAGCTGCAAAGGGAATTTGAGAGAACGGTATAGTATATATATATACTGGGAATGGATGTGTAAGCAGTATTCCACAGTATTAGTTTTATTGATTTCTTTTGTCACGTACTGGACATTTAAAAAAAAAAAATACAATAACACTGTGAATAAATGTAATATTTGGGTTTTTCTCTTCATGCAGTTAATGTTTTCATGTAGGTTTGCAAACTTATTTTTTACTTTGGTTATTTGAATTATACTTGGGCAGCGGTGGCCTAGTGGTGAGATGCTGGATTATTGATTCTAAGGTTGGCGGTTCAAGCCCCACTGTCCACAATTGTCACTGCTGTCCCCCCAGTGCAGCTAACTGGGTTATCAAAGTCTGGCCATGTCTCTCACTGTCTGTGGTGAGAGGGACGTAAGAGAACCATTGCTGACTTTCGTCAAGAGTAGGCTGCATAGCCGTCAGCGTGTTTCTGCCCTGCGATGGCCTGGTGAGCTGTCCAGGGTGTACTCTGCCTTTACCAAGAGGCGGCTGAGATGAGCGCCAGCCTCCCCGACCCTAATTATAATTAAGCAGTTCAGAAAATGAATGAAAGAATTATACTTGTGGATAGAGATTATAAAGTATATGTCATGGACAGTACAATATTTGGACATAAAGGTTTTATCTGGGAATATTTCTTAAACTTTATCCTTAACTTGAGTAACTTTGGGGGGAAAAATGAAGGAAGTTGTTCGTCAAGAGTAGGCTGCATTGCCGTCAGCGTGTTTCTGCCCTGCGGTGGCCTGGTGAGCCGTCTAGGGTGTACTCTGCCCTCGCCCAGAGTCGGCTGAGATGGGCGCCAGCCTCCCTGCGACCCTAATTAGGAATAAGCGGTTTGGAAAATGAATGAATGAATGATGAATTTAGACTAGGTGTCCCAATTTGTGGTTCCATTAGCAAAGCCACACACTTATACAACGTGTAACGGGGTGTTATATGTATATTTATTTATTTTTTATTAATATTTTTTCTTATTATTCATGCTGTGCTCTGAGACGTTTCATCGAAATCTCATTTTGATGAAAATCTATATGACAAATAAAGTCTGTCTAAGTCTAATTTGGCCCATGAAAAAAAAATCCACTATGAACAAAAATAAGGTTCACTTGTGAAAACAGATATCAATGTGCCTGAATCAATTGTTTCAGTGTTGTATCAAATTATATTTCAAAAATGTTTTTGTTGGGGGGGGGGGAAGAAATGGAACATTGCATCGTGGGCAGGACGAGTGATTTTCAAAGATATCTCTGGCAATTAACATTTTAGAGTAAATATTATATAGGACTGATATCACTATCTGGTTGTGTTTTATAGAATACAAAAATTATTTTATAGTAAGAATAAAAATCTAATAAGTTCTTCTTGTAGTAAGTCTACACAGTATCAGCCCTATCATGACAATTTTTACCAATCTTTTACATTTATTTCTAAAATTTTTTTATTGGAAGAAATGCCCTGTGATAGTCGAGCGGTATACCTCTGGTATACCCTCCTTTGCCCAGTGTTGGCTGAGATAGCTTCCAGTGTCAAGGGACGGCTGGCGAGACGCGCCCTGACCGCGACGATTCTTCTTGCGCCCCATTAGCAGGACCACAGACCCAAAAAAGGCAGTGAGAGTGCAGGGTGCAACAGGAAGTTTATTAAGTTCAAAAAACCCAAAAAATAAACTATTACTTCTAACAAAAGAAAAGGGACTCTCAAACAATTTAACAAATTAGCAAGAAAACCAACCTGAGAAAACATGACATGGCACAGCTCTAGAATCTGACAGCAGGCAATGTTCCAGCAACCTGACCAAACAAACAGGCTTCCTTAAATAACAAAAACAAATGAGACACACCTGAACCTGATAAAACTCAAAAGCATAACTGAAGGGAGGGTGAGGAAGTGAACTCCTCAACTGCGCCATCTGGCGGCGGAAAGTTGTCAGACCATGCCAGAGACCATGACAGTCTAGTCTCCCTGCGACACCATCTCGTAGGATTAACCATTTTGGCGATAGCTATGAGAAATAAACTCTTAGATTTGTACATTTTCATCATAGAGGATAAATGACCATGTTCCATCCATGACACAACATTTTGCTTGGTTCTTCAAACAGATCATTGATAAAAAAATTTAAATATTCTTTGACACTGAAAGAAACTACATGGCAATAAAACTTCCTTCATTTTTTTCCCCAAAGTAGCTCAAGTTAAGGATAAATTTTAAGAAATATTCCCAGATAAAACCTTTATGTCCAAATATTGTACTGTCCATGACATTTACTTTATAATCTCTATCCACAAATATAATTCATTCTTTCATTCATTTTCTGAACTGCTTAATTTTAATTAGCATCAGGGGGAGGCTTGCGCCCAGCACAGCCACCTCTTGGCTCAGGGCAGACACTCACACAACACTTAAGGGAGATTTGGAAGAGCCAATCAGCCTACTGTGCATGTCTTTGGACTGTGGGAGGAAACCAGAGTCCCTGAGGAAACCCACACAAGCACATGGCGAACATGCAAACTCCACACAGAAACACTCAGGCTGGGAATTGAACACAGACCTTCTTGCTGTGAGGCAAACGTGCTAACCTCTACACCACCATGCCACCCTCTTCCCCATTCATATGTCCCAAAATGATGTGCTTTCCAAAAACCTTTTTTTATAGCAGACTGCCAATTTTAATGAATGCAAAGTTGGGCCGTAAAGCCGGTGTTTGATTTTGAAGGATGGTTTTGACGATGTAATGACATTAGTATTTACATCTTATTTTATTTAACTTGAAAATTTAGACTAGGTGTGAGTGTGTGTGTGTGTGTGAATGGTTGTGTGAGTGTCTGTCCTGCGATGGCCTGGTGAGCTGTCCAGGGTGTGCCCCGCCCTCACCTAGAGTCGGCTGAGATGGGCGCTAACCTCCCTGCGACCCTAATTAGGATTAAGCGGTTCAGAAAATGAATGAATGAATGAATGAATGAATGAATGTCTAAGAAACGTATTCAGTCTGCTGGAAGTATCCTGAAGCATGTGCAAAATCCAAAATCCCACTCGCAAAGTGATAGATTTGGAGGGTGTTTCTGTACAGACACTAAAGCTCACATAAACTAGTGTTCCATTAGCGAAGCCGCATTCATATGACGCCCAATTTACTTCTTCATTTGCCTCGACAGGTAGAAATGCTAATACAGTATTAAATAAACGCAAATGTGAATCGCACTTTAAAAAAATACACAGCAAGAAACAAGTGTCAGTTTCTATAGTGAGAATGAAGATGGAGAGAGTGAAGATGGAGGGAGTGAAGCTCTGGGGCCTGTGTCTTCCACTTCATCTCCAGATGAGCTCTATTAATGGCAAATGCAAAACAGAGCTTCCTATGGATGGAGGCAGCTTATGAGTTCTGACTCTGGAGTCACACCCTATTATATAACTCACACTTAAGCTAATTATGCAGTGCTGGGCTAAACACACACACACACACACACACACACACACACACACACACACACACACACGCACACACACACGCACACAAGCGTACAGTAAATACAGCCAGAGGCTACACTGCGGTTTCACCATCCATCCATCCATCCGTCCACCAATCCATCCATTCATTTACTGATTAACCATTAATCAAGCCATTTATTTACATACAAGCATTCATCATTACATGCACACATCCACCCATCTATTCCCCTCACCATCCATCCATCCAACCATCCAGTCACATGCCCATCCATCCTTCCATTCGTTTATTCATTCATTCATTAATTCATCTCCTCATCCCTCTATCCATCTGACCTGTTTGAATGTATGGATCCATCCATCCACCCATACGCCCAACCATGTATCCAATTTTATCAATGGAGGATGAATTCCATCCATCCATCCATCCACCAATCCATCCATTCATTTACTGAGTAACCATTAATCAAGCCATTTATTTCCAGACATGCATTCATCATTACATGCACACATCCACACATCTATTCATCCCACCATCCATCCATCCATCCATCCATCCAGCCACTCACTCACCCATCCATCCTTCCATTCGTTCATTCACTCATCTCCTCATTCCTCCATCCTTCTGACCTGTTTGAATGTATGGATCCATCCATCCACCCATACATCCAACCATTTATCCAATTTTATCAACGGAGGATGAATTCCATCCATCTGTCCATCCATTCATCCATCCAACCACCTAGTTATCAAAAATGCACGCATCCACCCACCCATCTATCCATTCATTGATCTAATATTCTTATATGCACCCATCCATACATGTATCCATTCATCCAGCCACTCACCTATCCACTTATTTTTCTCACTCAGCTTTCCATTCATCTAACATGTATTGATGCATGCTTCCATCTCTGGATGCATCAATAAATCCATTCAACCATCCTTCTATCCATCCACCCAACTACAATGTTTGCATATGGCCATCTATCTAAAAACCCACCCGTTAATCTAAAATTTGCATGAATGCATTCTCCACTCTGAGCCACACACACAGAACTATTCACACTCATACCAAGGGGCAAGTAAGAGCAGCCCTTTAGCCGAATGTGAATGTATTTGGATCGTGGGATACGAGAGTACCCAAAATAAACCACCTCAAGCACGGGGATAACATGAACCCAGGACTCGAACCCAGAACCTTCTTGCGTAAAGTGGGCGTGCTTTTGTTATGTCTATCTGCAGTACAGGTATCACTATATTCTAACATCTGATTTCGAACCTGATTAAAAGAAATAGTAATTATCATACCAGGCTATATGCACCAACATATGTATTCACTAATTATTTATAAAGAGTAGAGGAAGTTGGTGTCATGCTGCTGATTGTAATTGTTTTGGATTTAAATAAAAGAAGAAGAGTATCTTGCATTGAGTACATTGTGACAGTGGGGAGGATATTATTCTTTTCTTAACACACCATGCAGCATGTTTGGAATTTTTTCCATAGCGGACAAAAGTGTACCAAGGGGGAATTTTTTTAAATAAGTTAGGATACAAGCCTGCTGGTTCGTTTCTTTACCTTCAGGATCATGTGATGGGGGCTTAATGAGCACGAAGGCAGAAGACTGCAAAGTTACACTACAATCTCAAGCAAGTTGCTCAGTGTGTGTTTGTGTGTGTGTGTGTGTGTGTGTCTGTGCATATTTTGAGCATAGGTAAGATAAGGCAAAGTCTGCTGGCCTTTTTACACCCATACCTAGTGGCTCTTGTGGTTAAAATCTTGCCCAGGGGTCTTAGCACGGTGGGGTTTAACAGAGATTCAAACCCACGACCTCTCGATGATGAGCTCAGCACCCTGTACACAACACCATCAAGACATCACATTATTAGCTGTATATTTCCATCTACCCTGCAGTGACTGGCAAGCTGTTCAGCTTGTACTCTGCCTTTTTCCCCCCATCAACCCCCCACCCTCCCACCCCGGACCCTTAACAGGATATGCGGCATGGATAATGGACGAATGGTGAAAATGACCATCCGACAAAAATTTTGCTCTATTGAGCTATTTGGACCCATTCCTACTCCCTAAAACTCTCTTTTACACACACACACACACACACACACACACACACACACACACACACACACACACACACACACACACACGCACGCACCCTCCTGGCGGGGAACAGTCGATAAGCATTGGTGAGTTTCTGACAGTCAGACAGTAAGAGTCTGCAGGATTCTGACAGTCCAGTGGTCAACATGGTAAAAACTCAGCACAGTCATTCCAAGGTCATTTAGAGGTCATTACTCGCACCTACATGCAGACTAGCCTCATCACACCTTTCTGCCCCTGACAGACATGGCAGCGAGATGAAAAATGGCTCACGGGGAAGTAAAGGAGCCTGGAGGAAACGCTTATGACATGTTGACAGGTTGGGCTGACACAGACTGCAGACTGCAGGATACATCTCAGAAATGTTTTTATACACCTGATTTACACACTCCAGCCTCAGGTCTTTTTACCCCTAAACTCACCTGGCAACCATGAGAGTGCGGAGAAAGTGTTCCAAACCCAAACAAGGACCTTTCTTTATATCGTTCTTTCTTTATATCTTTCTTTCTTTTTTTTATTTATTTATATGAGAAACATTTCTTCATTTTTGTGACCTTTATGTATAAATCACAAAACACATCCATAATAAAATGCATTTTCTTTGGCTGAATGAGGCTAATGGAAATTATCGACGGCCATCGGTAGTTTCAATATGATGTGGCATGAAATATGCTTCAAAGCTTTGCAAAGTCTACTAAACAAAATACTATAAGATCTTATAATCTTTTTGCAGCACTGGTGTTAATATTTAAAATCTCATCCTGCTAATATTCTAATTAAAGCCAATTATTTTTACAAACTGTACCTCGGACATGACATACAAGTTTTCAACTAATAAATGAACATGTTGGCAGCACAGTGTCATAGTGGCTTGGCAAGGGCATTTCTGTGTACAATTTGCATGTTCTCCCCGTGCTTGAGTGGGTTTCATCCAAGGTACTCCGGTTTTCTCCTACAGTCCAAAGACATGCACATGGGGCGACTTGGCTATTCCAAACTGCCCCTAGGTGTTCGTGTAAATGGTTGGGTGTGTGTGTTGGCCTTATGACGGACTGAGTAACAGCTGTTCAGGATGTACCTGCCTTTGCCCAGGGTTGGCTGGGGTAAAATTGGAGTCTTAAGGTGACGGGTGACTGATCCAAAGGTCAGCGGTTTAATCCCCACTGCCACCACTGTTGGGCCCCTAAGCAAGACTCTTAACCCTCAACTGCTCAGTTGTATAAAAAAAATGACATTTGTAAGTCACTCTGGATAAGAGTGTCTGCCAAATGCTGTAAATGTAATACAGTGGAACCTTCAGATATGAAAGCTTCAGTACACAAAAAATTCAATTTACGAAATTATATGCAAAGGTTTTTTCGCTTCATTTTACGAAAAATTATTCAGCATATGAAAGAAACTGAACACAGTTTCCCATCATGCTCAGTACCATGATCCTATTCATACTCTCCTATTCAGATCCTGCTCTTCCTCTCCAGTCCAGGTGGTGGTGGTAATACACCTTAAGTTGGTTTGTCAACCGCCAAAAAAAGGAAAAGAAGAAGAAGAATCCGATGTGTTTTAAATGTAAATAAGTTTAATGTTTCTTGCCATTTATTTTCTGCCGGTTTTATTATTTTCTTTTCCCTCCTCTTCGCCACTTTCGGACATCGCCTGTATATTGAATGATTCAAATGTACTTAATTGGCTCTTATTTCATTCTGGTTTTACCCTTATTATAAAATTCAATGTGGTGTTTTTGTAGAGCTTGGAACAAATTAGGTGATTTACATGTAAAACACGATTCATTATATCAAAAAACTCATGATATGAAAGCCACTCCGGAACGGATTAATTTGGTATCTCGATGTACCACTGTACTTAAACTTGAAAAGATGGTAAAAAAAAACGTAGCTATACAGCAAGAAGGTCCTGGGCTCGTTGAGAGCGTTTCTGTATGCAGTTTGCATGCTCTCGCTATGTTACCCTGGGTTTCATCAGGGTACTCTGGTTTTTGTCCCACAGTCCAAAGACATGCACATTGAGGAAAATAGCAGCTTCAAAAATTCCCTCTAGCTCTAAGCGTGAATTTAAATGGTTCTGTGTGTCTGGCAAGCTGTTCAGGGTGTACCTGCCTTTGCCCCGTGTCGGCTGAGATAGGCTTCAGCATCCCTGTGACCCTAATAGTATTAAGCGGTTGGACAAATGCGTGAATGAGTAAATGAAATCATGCAAGGACATTCTGTACTTAGTACATCGGCACAAATACACCAAATCTTATTTTATCGTATTATATATATTTATTTATTTCCCTCTTACGTATCTATTATCTACCAGTAGCAGAGGATACGGTGCAGCCAGTGCTGTATATTGTTTTCCTTTACACAATAATCCAGCGTTCAATTTAATAATCTTACAGGGGTGTTGCGTCAACTTCCCCTTAGAAAATATGAGTATGCATACTTCACAGTGCGCCAGCACAAGTGTCTGTGCATACATATTTAAGCTTAGCTTTTGACAGTCACAGCAATTTGCAGTTAAAAACAGGGGAAGTTGATACTGAGGTGCAATGGCTTCCCATCTACAGGTCGATGCAGGAAGGACACTGAGATTCACTTAGAGGAAAGTTAAGTATCAAACTTAGCACATGGGGTCCAGCTTCAAATGCCTGGTGTTAAATTAGGAAATACTTTAATCCTCTTCTCTCTCTGAGGTGGAATTAAACAAAAAAGTGACTGGGAAAGGTCTCTTCTGTCTCACTACATTAGGTTCAAACTGTGTGAAACTCATGATAGTCAAACTCACTGGTCTGACTGTTAAATAATAAGATTACATAAGCAGCGTAAAATTAACAGAAACAATAACAAATGTCAGGGTTAATTCCTTATGGCACAGATAACCAGCACTGTATGCAAACGTGAGTTCTCATCACTCATTCACTCATTGGACGAACCACTCACGGGGAGGCCGGAACCTATCTCAGCCAACATTGGGTGAGGGTGGGGTACCCCCTGAACAGCTTGCCAGACCATCAGAGAGCAACGCGCAACCATTCACACGCTCACGCACACCGATGTGGAATTTGGAACATTCAATTCACATCATGTGCATGTTTTTTAAATTGTGGGAGGAAACCAAAGGACCCAGAGGAAACCTACACAAACACAGAGAGAACCTGCAAACTCCACCTAGACATTTCTGAGACCGGGACTCGAGCCCAGGATCTTTCTGCTGTGAGGCGGATATGCTAACTACTACGTATTGACTTTAAATTACCGTAATTCATAACCAGACATAGTCATTAGTTGTATTTTTTATACTTGGATAAAGTACTTACTGTTCCCAGAAGATAATCATCAATATTACAGTTATCACTAATATTAGCCAGCTAGCTTGTTTCTATTGCCTACTGGTTAGCTTATTTTCATTTTACTTGCTGCAATTTTTTTGGGGCTGGTGGTGTAGTGGATGGGCTGCTGGGCTCTTGATTGAAAGGTCATAGGTTTGAATCCCCATCGTGCTAAAGCCCCCGGGCAAGGTCTCAACCACAAGTGTGATAAGCTGTTCAGCTTATCCTCCTGTGGTGTGAAGTGACTTGGATGGGGTGCTAATGCATTACAGGTTACCTTCCCAGTATTTTTTTACTGGTAACCTGTAATGCATTAGCACCCCATCCAAGTCACTTCACACCACAGAAGGATAAGCTCCAGCCTGATGAGCCACTAGGGATGAAAAGCCCAACAGACATATTCGTAATTTTACTGCAATTTTAGAACAAAATGCCACATAAATATTAGAATGGGGGCAGAAGTGGCCCGGTGGTAGGGTGCTGGATTACTGATTCCAAGGTCAGGGGTTCAAGCGCCACTATCAACATGTTGTCACTGCTGTCCCACCAGTGCAGCTAACTGGGTTATCAAAGGCCGGCCATGTCTCTCAATGTCTGCGGTGAAAGGGATATAAAAGAAACATTGCTGACTCTCATCAAGAGTAGCTGCATAGCCGTCAGCATGTTTCTGCCCTGTGATGGCCTGGTGAGCTGTCCAGGGTGTGCTTTGCCCTCGCCCAGGGCCCTCACGGTCTCTGCGACCCTAATTAGGATTAAACGGTCCAGAAAATGGATAAATTAGAACAGAAACAAGAGTCCCGCAATCCTGTAACAGGAAAAATGTAGATAAAATAGCTTAATGTGAGCCATGTGCACTCTAAAAGGGCAAACAAAAGACACAAAGGCGCATGAAAAACATTGAAAAAAGGTGAGAATGAACAACAAGGCACTTTGAGCACAGCATTAGCTGGTAGGTGGGAGTTAGCAAGAGTAAGCTGCGGAAAAAGAAGGAAATAAAGAGGGGAGACTAAAACTTTTGTTTCGTTTCATCCTGCCAAACACCATTGTAGTTTCACTCGTCTTCTTCGGCACTGCGATCTACAGTAACCTCTGACTTCCCGTTTGCTGTAAACAACTCAACTGCCTTTGTTATATAGATTTGCATTCTTTTTTTTTAATTTCCAACTTTGATGTATGTTGTGTTTGAAGTATGCGTGATCTTTGATGTATGCTTTGATATACTCTTTGATGATGTCACGAAGAATATAATGAACTACTTGTACGGGAGGTTAATCCGGAAAAGGGCACTGACAGGTGATCCTTACGGTTACTTGCTCCCACTCACCTGCCGTACTGTTTAGTCCTACTGGGGTTGCGGGGAGGCTGGAGCCTATCTCGGTTGACACTGATCCAGAGTGGGGTACACCCTGAACAGCTCACCAGACCATCACAGGGCAACACACACAGACACAGCTATCCACACTCACATTCACAGGTAGGGGCAATTTTGAACAGACAATGAGCCTAAACATGTATGTCCTTGGACTGTGGGAGGAAACCAGACTACATGGAAGAAACCCTCGCAAGCACGGGGAACATGCAAACTCCACACAGAAATACCCTCACCAAGCCCAGAACTCGAACCCGGGACCTTCTTGCTGTGAAGTGGCCATGCTAACCACTACACCACTCTACGGTTAATTACCGTATTTTCCAGACTATAAGTTGCAGTTTTTTTCATAGCTTGGCCAGGGGTGCGACTTATACTCCAGTGCGACTTATATGTTAAATTATTAACACAGTATATAATTTTGTTATTTTTTTACACATTACATGTTGAAAATTTAAAAACCTGGCAACCGCAGTTCAGATGTTGAATTTTTTTATAACACCTGGCAACCCAGGAAGCGTTTAGTGCTTGTTGAGAATGCTGACTCAGATTTCCAATGATCCAGAAAGACAGAGCATTTATTGTGAACGTTTTAAGTGGCAATATTAAACACACAGGAATAAAAACATTAACAGGATTAAAAACAGAGGATTTCAGTGGCAGCAATTTGCAGTGAGAGCAGATCACAGCGAACTTTCTCTCCATCGGCATCTGAGACAGGTAAAGAACAGAGGCTAAATGCTAATGCTAAGCTGAATGACTCATATAAAGCATATCATAAACTGTAGAGTTTAAATTGAAATGAAGAGTCCATTTTAACATGTTTGAGCCGACAGTCTAATGTTTAAGTGGAATTATATGTCCCTGTGTGTAACTATGTGTAAAGGTGAGCCTTTTTCCTGCCCACTCTGTGTTAGGCAGAGACGCACTGCGAGTGTCTCACACACCAACATTTGCGTTACGCCTCGTCTCGTCACATCATGTTTTAGTCGCCAAAGATCCATTTTTAGTGTGTCATCGTCACTTTGTCGTCATCCAAAAAAACGTGCGTTAACAAAATCATTGAAACAACACTGCCCCCAAAATGCGACCTATACTCGAGTGCGACTTATATATGTTTTTTTGTGGTTTTTTTTCTTTATTATGCCATTTTTGGATGATTCGACTTATACTCCGGAGCGACGTATAGTCTGGAAAATACGGTATGAACATTTATAAAAAATTCAATAGAAATTAACTTCAAAAGAAAAAAGATGAATAACATAACATTTATTAAAGACTTTTTGGAAACATGCTAACTATTCAGTAGTTTAGGAGAAAACAAGCTTTAAATCACTCGTTCGTTCAGTTGTTGTGGATCCCGAGTTCATCCCCAGAAAACCAGGCGTGAGACAGGATTACACTCTCGATGGGAAGGTAATCAATCACAGGGTACCGTGGGCACATGCATTCTCATACTCGTTCGCACCTGGGGCAACATAGTACAAAGGATCCTCTTATTGGGATGTTTTTGGGCTCTGGGAGGAAACCGGAGAAAACCCCCAGAGACACGGGGAGAACACTGAGTGAAGCTCTGCATAGACAGTAAACTGAGCTCAGGATCAAATCAAGGACCCTGGAGCTGTGCATCAGCAGTGGGGTATAGATATCATGTTTATTTGCTGGTGAAACACAGCTGGAGGTTTTATTTTTATAATGATGGAACAGAATCTTAATCACAAATCTGTTCTACGAAGCTCGCATGAAATTCTCCTCCGAGTCAAACTGGAAACAACTGCAGCACAAATAACTTTATCTACAAACACAAGACGAGTATCTAGTTGCTGTGCCCCCTTCCTACCTCCCTCTCTCCTTCCCTCCCTCCCTCACTCTCTTTCTCTCTCTCTCTCTCTCTCTCTCTCTCTCTCTCTCTCTCACACACACACACCCACACACACTC
>JAQNCB010000023.1:36497832-36508432 GCA_030068295.1 Euristhmus nudiceps | reverse complement strand
AGGATTTTATTTCTACACAGAACATTCATACTCCTAAAGTACATGCACGGTAAGACTTTATTATGTTAATTCTTTCAGTTGGGAAAGTTTGAAAATAGGGTTGTTTGGCTTTAAGGTCCCAGCAGGTTGATCCGTAAGAACTTTTGCTGGGACTGCCATAGCCTTGGCCATGCCTGAAGGTTTTGGAGATGGTCTGTTGCAAAAATATGTTGCCGAAATATGCATTTGTTGGAGAAATGTGAACATCTATCATGCACTGGTTTCCTCTGGGTATTCCGGTTTCCTCCGGTCTACTAGTAGTAAGTGCGACACATTTGTGGTAGGCAGTAGGTTCCATGGTCATTCTTAAATCGACGGAAATCCACAGGAACATTTGGTAGGCCATGCCTTCCTGTCGAATGCCTTCATGGTTGCAGTGGATAAACTGGTCCGGCACTTAACCCACGGTAATTTCCAACTCTACCAAACTTCCTGTAAATAGAAGCCATGCCCTTCTGGTCCTCAAAGTGGCTTACTGGCTTTCACGTATTCTCTTAGAATATTTACAGCATAATGCTGGTTGACCCCTGGAAGGCAAAAAAAAGGATTCTCTTTAATGAATAGATAAAATGCTTGCCCCCCAGTGCAGCTCACTGGCTTATCAAAGGCTGGCCATGTCTCTCACTGCCTGTGGTGAGTGGGATGTAAAAGAACCGTTGCTGACTTTCGTAGAGGAGGCTGCATAGCCGTCAGCGTGTTTCTGCTCTGCGGTGGCCTGGTGAGCTGCCCAGGGTGTACTCTGCCCTCATCCAGAGTCGGCTGAAATAGGCGCCAGCCTCCCCTCAACCCTAATTAGGATTAAACGGTTCAGAAAATGAATGAATGAGGATAAATGATTGGCATAAAAAAGTTCTCATGAGAATTATTATTGTACATGATCTAGGAAGTGAGTAAAGTTTATTAACTTTGGATACTAAAAACAGTTCTTGGCCTCAAACTTCTCTCTCTTATTGCATGTCTCTGTAGTGGGAATTTGAACAGTGTTAGGAAAACAATTACGGCCTTGAATCCAGTCAAGCAGATCTTTGTAGCCAGAAACAGTACGCATGCAGGAATACTCTCTCTCTCTCTCTCTCTCTCTCTCTCTCTCTCTCTCTCTCTCTCTCTCTCTGAGAGCACATAGAAAGCACATAGAAAAACAATCTTACAATGTGCTAAATTTGTTTGGCTCAGCAATGAACTCGATTGTCTGTTTTCCACCAAACACGCAAAACGCAGAAAAACACGTTGCTGCAGCAACAACACAAAAATATCATGTTGCATAAATGCTTTTAGTAAATAATTTCAATGCGTGTTCAATGCATGAATCATTAGCATATTCTATGTATATTCCGTAACTTCCTATAAGTTAATTCATGCTGTAGTTTTGTCGGCCTCATTCAAATTTGAGTTGAATGAATTTGTTCAGGCGTCAGGAACCTCTTTACCAAGCTAAATAAATAAATAAATAAATAAATAAATAAAAGCCCTGTCACCTTTAAAAAAAATATCATCACAAAGAAGTTTACAGCACATGTCTATGCTAAATAAATAAAAAATTATGACCAGGAAAGATTAGTATAATTTCAAATGTGCAGATGTGCCAGAAATGATTAAATTCTTTGTTGAACCTTCAACACCATTTTCTCCAAAGTTGCCTAAAGGGCTGAAAATCCCTGATAGGTTTTGGTTCGTTACTCAAAAAGTAGCTACATATGTTAGAAAATTTCTTGTCATTTAAAGCTTCGGATATCAGCTATGAAATGGTACAAATAACTCAATAAACAACTTCCAGTATACTTACTTAATGCTTAAAACCCACTTTGTTGTGATGGGTCACAAATACGTGACCTCAAGCGGCTGGTGAAATGTCGAAAAAACTCTTGCTTGAAGGGAAATTAATCCCAATCATAATAAACGCTTGCATGCAATGTAAATTTCGTTTGATGTAAAAGTACCCTATTGTTATAACAAAAAAAAACCTATACAATAGCGCCTGAAACAGCTGCAGCTAATTGTGCATACTATGTAGTGAATGTAATGTTTTTGGAATGAGGACGGCACTATGTTCCGACAGCCCATTGGTCCAACAGCCCTCTGCATATAAGATGGGCACCTTACTTAAATCAGTTGGAATCCTACTCAATTTATATTTGGGTCAGGGTTAGAGCTGTTGTGGCTGCTGGACCAATGGGCTGTAAATGTCCAAACTGTCTGAATACAGGACTGTAACCTATGGAAGTTGGGAGCTGGTCATCCTAAACTGGAATTTTCAGGGATGTTAACAAATTCTTGTTTGTTTTTGTGTAATTTTCCATAATTGAATTTGTGTACAATTTTGAAATAGTAGCTGTTATTAAAAAACTGTTAAACCTAACCCTAACCCTACCTTCCAAGGACCCACACCATAATGCTCTGAGTCTTGCCATTTCTCCACAAAGCTTCCGTTCCTGAACATCTGATTGATACTGAACTGAAATACTAAACATTTTTAAACAGGAAGAAGTTTGGTGAAAGACTAATACCCAATCACCTTTCTATGAGGATCTTACAAGGAAATACACACAGAGTAGTTGAGAGAAAATATGATGTATATGATATGATATGAGGACAGCAGGGGGTCAAGAGGATAAACCAGCATTTACTTGTGTTACGCATAGTTGGCTGCTGGTCTTATTTTTTTTTATATTTTAACAAAATGACACTATTATACAGTATTGTGTTGATGATGTGCTCCTCAGTAAAGAAAATGTGCATATGCTTTAAAGTCCAAGTTGCTCCTGAACTGCTTTGCCTTTCCTCCAGCTCACTTTGTTACAGTAATTGAATTCATGCGCTTATCTGTGAACATTTGCTCCATGAGATGAACAATGTCTCCAATTAAGATGCAATCTCTTATTACATCTTCTGTTGTCGGACCTTAAATGGATGATGGTATTAATTAAAGAACAGTGTTGAATTTATGAGTTTAATAATTGCCTGAAGTATTTTTTGGGTGTGTATTTACAGCCTTAAGCATGCGGTATATTTCAGCACGGCACGCTACAGATACAGGAAACTGTCACTCTGTATTTCGAGCACAAACCAGCATAACACAGCTCTTCTGTATCTCCTGAGGTTGAGTTTATAAATTCAGCATTAAATAAGTAATATTATTTATTATTGGTCTGTGATTGGACTGGATTATTTAATGGACTGTGATATCATTTTAATGGACATTCGATTTGGACATTGGTAACTATTTCCTGATGCTGTTCCATGCTTGGAATTGTCATGAAGATGCATTGTAATGGTTATAATAACCTTTTGCTAATGTTGACTCCATTTTCATTATCAGTGTCAAACATCAACTGGGCTAATAAGCCGAATGTGAACACAGAGCGAAAAGGAGGAGGAAGATGAATCCATCAGTATAACCACAGAAAGAGGTCAGAGCGTAAGGAGAAATTTGAACTGAAGTTAATACACAACCAGACAAAAAAGCACTGAAATGCACTTAGAAGGAACAACATGTATGGGAATAGTGTCATCTCTTAATGAAAAGGTTTTGAGTTGCATTAGTTTACTTTCCGATGCTTTTCTATTTCTTCAGGGTGGTTATGTTTATTCCTATCATATTTTATTAATGCAGGCTCTGCACAATACTGGACCAATGACATGAATTTAAAGGGAGTCTAAATATAGAAATGAATTAAGGTCAGGTAACAATTACCAGTATGCGCTGAAGCCTTGGTGGATGTTGCTGGATTGTCCCTGAGATGATATTTCAATTCAATTCAGCAGCATCCACCGAGATGCACACCGTTTTAGTGTATATTACAAGGAAACAACAACACGCACAAAAAAAAGATGAAAAATTAATTCATTTTCTGAACCAATTAATTCTAATTAGGGTCACATGGAGGCACCCATCTCAGCCAACTCTGGGCAAGGACAGAGTACACCCTGGACAGCTCACCAGGCCATCACAGGGCAGAAATATACTGACAACTATGCAGCCTACTCCTAATGAAGGTTAGCAGTGGTTCTTTTACATCCCTCTCACCACAGACAGTGAGAAACATGGCTGGCCTTTGATAACCCAGTTAGCTGCACTGGAGGGGGGCAGCAGTGAAAAACCATTGACAGTGGGGCTTGAACCCCCAACCTTGGGGGTCCATCATCCAGCACTCTACCCAACCTTGGGGGATCCATAATCCAGCACTCTACCACTGGCCCACCACTGCCCATGAAAAAGTCACTTTACAGAAAAAAAAAATCATGTTTTATTAATTTTTTAAAATCTTGATGGACAGAGGTAAACTCTCATTTCGGCACTTCTTTAACTGAGTCTCTTTAAAAGCTCAAGTATGCTGTAAACCACACAGAAACATAAGGCCAAAGAAAAACCCCTCTGTTTCCGGTCACCCGACCAACTTACTTTTTTCCCGCCGACTCTAAAGTTTTTTTCATGTGTTTTTGTAACCCAGTGGTTATTTAATAACAGACTGTTACTGAATGTCAATAGGTACACTGTCTCTTTAAGGATCTCAAGCGGGAAAGTTTGTGGGTTGCACTTGAGCTGTACTGAAAGAGAAGAAGGGCGGAGCACGGAGCATGGGGAGCACGGAGCAAACTAGTCGTAAACTGGCCTGAAGTGTGCGTAAACCCCTCGTGACTGAGTGCCATCTCGGGACGAGAATTTTGAAACGTTCGAAATTTTGGTCACGACAAAATTTCATGACCGGGTCGTGAAATATGCGCAAACTGTTCACTGGTCGTGAACTCGTCGGGACGATGCGGGAGGATGCGTGCCAGTGCGTGGCAGTTGTGTGCCATACCACGCACTGTCACGAACTGCCACGAATAATTCACGAACAGCTCATGTCGAGTTCACGAGTAGTGCGGGAAGCACATAAACTATGCGCGAACTATGCGTGAACTATGCAAGAACTCGTCGTGAAGTATGCATGAACTAGTGCGGGAGCCTCCCAGTTCGTTCCCCCAAAATGGCACAACTAGCCACGACAGAATCGTGGCCAAAAGTTGTGCAAGTGTCAGGGGCCCCATATTCAGGATTTAATACATACTAAATTTGCTTCTCACGTGTGTTCTACTACATACTACAAAGAAACATAAAGAAAAGCAAACTTAAACAAGATTTTATCATTTATATTTGCACATTTTAACCATTACCTAGAAAGATCAGGTGAGATCTGCACTCCAAGCCAAGCTAAACGCTACGTAGCTAACAGCACCTATTTAGCCTACTTATTCGGTTTAGTACATACTACATGCTACATACTACATGCTGGAGTAGTAGTACACACTACATACTGCATGCACTCCATATGGGTGTTTTAGTATACATTCCACAGAATATTAGTACACAGAATAGTTATTAGTACACAGAATATTAGTACACAGAATATATATTCCACAGAAACAAAAAAAGCAAATGAAACCAAGATTTTTATTGTTTATTTTTCCAATCTGAAGTGTAATAATAATGATGATGCTGCCTTCTTCAACTGACCGTGACAAACTGTGAGAGTCTGTTTTGATTCAAGCGTTATCCAGTCGGAATAATGTTTCTCAATCCAAAAACTGGGAATCAATCAGATTGCATTACTGTGTTGTACATATTAATCCACTCATTTGAAATCACTCAGTGGTCCATGATTTATAGTATTTAAGTGTTCAGTAAATATTTAGCTACAGCTTCTCAACCTACTAGCGCTGACTCTGTTTACATGATCAAACATTAGCTGCGCCATTAATCTGGATGTGTGTACTGAAATGGAGATGTGGGATAATCCATCACTTCGTTCCAAAATGGTATAAGAATATGAAAATGTAGTGCTTCTCTGAGAATATCAGCCATTTTTCTACACATCATTTTCTCTCTCTCTCTCTCTCTCTCTCTCTCTCTCTCTCTCTCTCTCACTCAGTCACTCACTCAGTCACTCACTCACTCTCTCTCTCTCACTCACTCACTCACTCTCTCGCTCTCACTCACTCATTCTCTCACTCATTCTCTCTCTCTCACTCACTCATTCTCTCTCTCACTCTCTCACTCACTCACTCTCTCTCTTGCTCTCTCACTCACTCACTCTCTCTCTTGCTCTCTCACTCACTGACTCACTCACTCACTCATTCTCTCTCTCTCTCTCTCATTCGCTCGCACTCATACTCTCGCTCTCTCTGTCTCTCTCTCTCTCTCTCTCTCTCTCTCTCTCTCTCTCTCTCTCTCCCTCCTTCCAGAGCCATGGGAAGCAAATCACCCTAATGTACGTGTAAATGATAAAGCTGAAATCATTCAACTCAGCGAATTTAGAGAAACACCATTATGGTAGCTCTAAAGCACTATTCTATTATGAGGAGGTAGAATAATGTAAAATAATGATCACTGAAGTATCCCTGGGATTTTAGACCCATCCAAATCCATCAGTTTGTTACAGATTGAAAGATTATGCTTGATTCTACCTTCTATAAAACTACCTATAGGAATAACCCCATCTGAACAGACGTGTTCGTAAAGAGTCCATTATATCCTGTGGGGGCAGGAGATTTTCTACTTTTGCTGCAGTATGAAGACAGTAAAGAAAGTGCTTCTTTCTGTCACCTCTCCCCGAAACTAAAATGAAACAAAGTGTTGGTTGAATTTAAAAACACTGAACAATAAAATACAAGCAATGTTTAAAAGCACTTCTCAGAGAAGCAGCACTTTTGGAGGGTTTTAGGTAAGTTATTGAGCTCTTAGCACAGGACAGGAATATGCTGCCTTCATGTTACAGCCATGTAATGAGCACGGAGACTACAAGAAGTGCTTAGGATAAAAGATGGAGCAATCAATTTATATTAAAGTGCATGTTCCAAGTTCAGACCCCTCCCTCCCCATTTTCCCCCTAATTTAGTCGTACCAAAAAATTCCCGCCCATCATATATTGCCTTCCCTATTACACGACCACCACAGACCAGAGAGGGGTGAAACCATGCACACGCCACCTCTGTGACATGCAGTGCAGGCCACCCGCCTCTTTTCGAACTGCTGCGCCATGGGGTGGTGTAACACACACGGAGGAAAAGCGCTATCCGCCCCCTCATACGAATGAGCTCGCAGACGCCCATGTTTGGCTGGCGATCGCTGTGAGTGACAGGGAAGGGAAGTGAGTGTATGCCGTCCCTCCCTCCCGTGAGAGCTGGGCAAATTAGCTCCCACGGTCTCCCAGTCACGGATAGCTGTGGCATTCAACCGGATTCGAACTTGTGACGCACACCTTGTCGATATACCACTCGGGAGCCTAATCCTAATTTTTTTGTGTGAGTTACACTGTCACTTATCCAGTGCAAATTGATCACGAGTACTACGGCATTGTACTCACACCTGCATCATTACTTTTATTAGATGGCAAGTGTCCGGACACTTCACCCTGTCCCAACAGTGCAAAAGTGAGTCTATTGACCTTAAAACGTACATTTTATAGGCGCTTATCAACAATACTCACTCCTCACTCACTCATCCATTTGTCAAGCTGCTTAACTCTGTTTGGGTCATGGAGAAGAAACTGGAAAATGCAGGATACTCCCTGAGATGCTCATCAGACCATCACAGGTCCAACACATACACAAACATGCATGCTTACAGTCAATTTTAAACACCCAGTTAGCCTAATGTGCATGCGTTTGGACTGTTGGAGGAAACCAGCGTACCTAGAGGAGACCCACACAAGTACTGAAAGAGCATGCAAACCCCACACCGAAACGCCTGAGCCTGGGACTCGAACACAGGACCCTTTTGATGTAATGTGGACATGCTAACCACAGCGCTACCATGCCACCCTAGTTAACAACTACAACAAAGAAACGTTAAAAGGAACTTTTGGTATTTCTCTGAAAAGGATTTTTTCATAAATTAAACAGGAAGACTCTTTATATAAACATCAGAAAACATCCCCGTGTGTAATCATCTGCACTGAATGATGCTGTGACAAACTGTAAGTGCGAGTGGAATAATGTATTTTAATCCCAAAATAGTGGACCAATCAGAATGTGCCCATGCCATATATACTCCTGAGAGGAGCACCATCATCATAAAACATGATTTGGATGGTTGTCCTGCGTCTGTGCCTTCTCTTAACAGAAAACCCCTAAAAATTTCTCCTTGACTGAGCTGATGTTGATTGGCTGCGACATATCTCTGACTTGCATTAGGACAGACAGCAATGTATACAAATATATAAAAAATAGATTTATTACTAATAACAAAACTCAAACCCAAAAATAGAAGCTCATACACCACCACTCAGACTCGCACAATATAAAAAACACACTATCTAATTCAGATATCCTGATAAACCTTTGTCAAGTAAAACAACAAGAAATATGAACAGAAACAGGGAACATGAACTCAGACAGGTGATACAAATTAATGTGGAAATGAAATAATGAGAGGTGGTGAATAGAAAACTAAGTGTGCATCTTTCCTTCTTTCAGAGCATAGTCAGGAAAGGCAGAGACTTATTTATTGATTTATTTAATTATTTAATCCAGGGCAGAAGTTGATCCAGTCCTTAAAGGAACCAAGTGCCTCAGACACCGTTCAATAGAGTAATTTATCAATGTATCTATAAGTCTATATATTATAATAGGCATATTAATTAGAAGAAGAAGAAGACCAGGAGGAAAAATTATTTTCTTCAGGGATATAGTCCTAGGAATGAGTGGAATGAGTTAATAAACCAGATTTGCATAGGCAGCACAACTTCTTTACTACCTGAACTTCTGAAGATTCGGCTCTTTGAGGAGTACTCCGAGTCCTTTAAAGCTAGGCGCAAGTATTAACATTATACATGAATATGCAAAAAGTTTTATTCCTGGAGCCATCTCTGAGGTGATTTTGGTGTTTTAACTGCTGTTGCTATCTAGTGTTCAGATAACACTTCATCAAGTTTTTCAGTTACTTCTATTAATAAGTGCATCTAATACACATCTTGCACTTCTTGCCTTGATAGCTGCTTGTGCACTATATGTGCTGCTGTCAACTCCATAAACAATTCATACCTGGGCTAAAATTTGCCTTGTTCATAAAGTGCTTTGGAATGCGATGACTAATTGGGGTGGCACGGCGGCACAGTAGCGTAGTGGTTAGCATGTCAGCCTCACAGCAAGAAGGCCTGGGTTCGATTTCCCCAGCCTGGGCGTTTCTGTATGGAGTTTGTGTGTTGTCCCTGTGCTTGCATGGGTTTTCTCCAGATACTCTGGTTTCCTCCCACTGTTCAAAAAAACATGTAGGTTAATTGGCTGCTCCAAATTGCCACTAGGTGTGAATGGTTGTGTGAGTTTTGGCCCTGGGATGGCCTGGTGAGCTGTCCAAAAGCATGCACAGTAGGCTAATTGGCTGTTTTAAACCTCCCTTGAGTGTGTACATGAATGGTTGTTTGAGTCCTGTGATGGCCTGGTGAGCTGTCCAGGTTGTACCCCACCCTTGCCCAAAGTCAGCTGAAATGGGCAACAGCCTCCCCGCAACCCTAATTAGGATTAAGTCGTTCAGAAAATGGATAAATGCGATGAATAATAAATATTGTAATAGCATTCCCATATCCCAAACTTCATTATTCATAATTAGCTGATGAATATACTACTGTTATGTTTAGTAATAAATTATTGAGAAATAATCAATATTTTTCTAAAGTTAAGGGTTTGCCTCACCTCAAGAATAGTAAGATAAACTTGTCTTTGTGTGTGTGTGTGTGTGTGTGTGTGTGTGTGTGTGTGTGTGAGTGGGTGTGTTGATCAAAGCTCTCTTCTCTTCAATGAATCCTCATTTCTCCCTCCAAGGTCAAGTTGACGGTTGCCAAGTACACTACTAACACTCACTTCACCGCACATATGGGTCTCGACACTTCACTGTTAGTCGCACACTGGTGCATGAATTTCCAACATTCGTGTCTTATTTTAGCTCTCAGCATCCAAACCCAACTCAAAGAACTTTTCAGTTTTGTAGAACATAAACACATTTTGACCCTGTTTATTCCCACAATATTTAATAACTCATATTCATGCAGTGATATATTGCCAAAATACTGGACTAAATCCTTACTGGATATTTATACCCATCCATCATCTCAATGTTATGCTACTGTAATAGTGACAAGCCTACTGTGCTTCGAATATATCGGCCCTCACTTGAAAAGCCACACACTCTGCAGTCCAGACCTTCTTTGGCTGCATGGCTTTTGCTTCTGTCTCAGTAGATACAGTCATAGTGCTTCAGGTTCTGCGGTTCAGTGCATCGTGGATTTTTTTAAAATATTCATCGAAAAATAAAAAAATAAGGAAAATAGGGGAAAAGTTCAGGAAAATGCCGCAAGGGGTCGCTACTGACTCAGATTCGGATTCCAGCCTCTTCTTCTTCTGCTGGGAAATTCGTCTCGACCAATCAGCTTGCAAGATTTCAGAGCCGCATCCCAAACCGAAGTCGGTAGTGACCTTGCGGCCTTTCCCTTAACTTTTTCACTATTAAATAGGGAAAAAGTTAAGGTAAAGGCCGCAAGTTTACTACCGACTGTGGGTTTGGAATCGTTTGGGGACGGCTCTGAAA
>JAQNCB010000023.1:36475021-36488951 GCA_030068295.1 Euristhmus nudiceps | reverse complement strand
TAATAATAATAATAATAATAATAATAATAATAGGGCAGCACGGTGGCATAATGGTTAGCACGTCCGCCGCACAGCATGAAGACCTGGGTTTGATTCCCAGCTCGGGCATTTCCGGGTGGATTTTGCATGTTCTCCCTATGCTCGTGTGGGTTTCCTCCAGTTAATCCAGTTTCCTCACACAGTCCAAAAGCATGCACTTTAGGCTAAATGTCTGATCCAAATTGCCCCTAGATGTAAGCGTGAGTGTGAATGGTTGTATGAGCATTGACCCTGCGATGGCCTGGTGAGCTGTCCAGGGCGTACCCCGCCCTCACCCAGAATTGGCTGAGTTGGACGCCAGCCTCCCTGTGACCCTAATTAGGATTAAGTATCTTAGAAAATGAATTAATTATACGAACAAAACCCGAATTAACTTTTCTACTGTATTACTATTTGTTAAATTGAACAACTAGTTTTAATTCATTCGTATCGTAAAAATACTTGCAACAGAATAAATCGTCAAAGCTATGAAGTACTGATTCATAGTTGTGCGATAAAATCGCTGCTGTAGCATAAGATAGTGTCCTAGTGTGTTCTCATACATGAAAAAAATAAGCTACTGTAAGGACCGTCTCCTAAAAAGGCTCCCTCACAAAAAGCCGAATCTGGGTGAAGGACAATGAACAATTCACCAGACGATTATAGGGCCAACACACGTACAATCATTCACACTCACACTCACACCTAGGTATGATTTGAAACAGCCAATTAGCCTACTGTGTATGTTTTTGGACTGTCGGAGGAAACCGGAGCACCTGAAGGAAACCCATGCAAGCACACAGTAAGCATACAAGCATACAAACTCCACACAGAAACATCCAAGCCATGAATGCAAGACCTTCTTGCTGTGAGGCACACGGCCAATCAGCTAATCAAAGTGTCATCACTTCAAGGAACTTCCTTGATGGCACGAATATAACATTGGGGTTCCAATAGTGACAGAGTGGCTCAGGGAGCATGAGGAATCATTTTCATACATGAACTGGTATCACCGGTCCTAACTTTAACCCTATTAAAATCATTTGGGATGTGCTGGAGAAGACTTTATGGAGTGGTTCAATTTTTCCATCATCAGTTCAAGATGTCGGTGAAAAATGAGCCCAACACTGGATGGAAATAAATATTATGATGGAATTATTATGAAGTTTGTCGATACAATGCCGAGGTGATTGTGCGCTGTGATCAAAACCAAAAGGAGGCCAAAAAATGTTATAATGTGGGACTATTTTATTTATTTATTTATTTATTTTCTGGGCAGTGTACCTTACTAGTAATTCCATGTGTTCTAAAGGCCTGACATGGTCTGCCAAAAATCCATTGAATTCTCCCTGATTATCTTAACACACTTTGGAAACATGGATCTTCCTGAAATAACAAGTTAACAATGGCACTTATTGTGTTTAGGAGCTTGAGATCTAGAGAAGGATTGAGCCTGCGTTGAGATATTTAGTGGTCTTTAGAGAGCATGTCACTCACTTGGCATGGAAAAAAACAAAGCTCTGAACTTCCATCACCAAACCGAAATGCTTTCCCATGCAAAATATAACGTGGTGGAACGTAAGGCGTAATATGTGTTTTTTTGAGTACAGAAGTCATGCAATGCCACTCTGATTTCAAACACCTCTATAAACCTATCAATGCATGCACCAATGTTCAAATCACTCCCATATTAAGTCTGAAGGACCCATATCATCATCATCATCATCTTCTTCATCTTCCTCTTGATTCAGGGTCGGGTCACGGGGTTAACAGCCTAAGCAGTGAGGTCCAAACGTCCTTCTCTCCAGCCACTTCCTCCAGAGCTTTCAGGGGGACACCAATGTGTTCCCAGACCAGGCAAGAGACATAGTCCCTCCAGGGTGTTCTAGGTCGACCCTGGGATCTTTTTCCGGTCGGGCATGCCCGAAACACCACACCGGGGAGGCGTTCGGGAGACATTCTAACCAAATGCCCGAGCCACTTTAACTGGCTCCTCTCAACGCGGAGGAGCAGCGGTTCCGAGTTCCTCCCGGATGGCTGTGCTTCTCATCCTATCTCTAAGGGTGAGCCCCGCCATCTGGCGAAGGAAGCTCATTTTAGCCGCTTGTATCTGCTATGTTGTTTTTTCGGGCTCAAGACCATACGTGAGAGTTGGAACGTAGATCAATTGGTAAATTGAGAGCTTTGCCTTGCGTCTCAGCTCCCTCTTCACCACGACGGACCGGTACAAACTCCGCTTAACAGCAGAGGCTGCACCGATCCGTCTGTCAATCTCCCACTCCATCCTGCCCTCACTCATGAACAATACCCTGGGATATTTGAACTCCTCCACTTGGGACAAGACCTCATTCCAAACCTGGAGGATGAATTCCACCCTTTTCCGGCTGAAAACCATGGCCTCAGGTTTGGAGGTGCTGATTCTCATTCTGGCCACATCGCACTCCACTGCGAATCGCTCCAATGAGAGCTGGAGCTGGCTTGATGGAGCCAAGAGAATGACATCATCCGCAAAAAGCAGAGATGAGATCCTATGGCCACCAAACCAGAACCCCTCAACACTGTGGCTGTGCCTAGAAACTTTGTCCATAAAAATTATGAACAGAATCGGTAACAAAGGACAGCCTTGACTCCAACTCTTACTGAAAAGGAGTTCGACCTATCGTTACCAATACGGTCCAAGCTCTGGCTCCGGTGACAAAGAGACCGAATGGCCTGTAGCAACAGGTCCGGTACACCATACTCCCGGCGCACACCCCTCAAGATAGCCCGAGGGACACGATCGAAAGCCTTCTCTAAATCCACAAAACACATGCGGACAGATTGGGAAAACTCCTATGCCTCCTCCAGGATCTTATAGAGTGTATAGAGCTGGTCGAGAGTGCTGCGGCCAGGACGAGAACCACATTGTTCCTCCTGAATCCGAGGTTCAACCAACGGTAGGATCCTCCACTCCAGTACTCCTGCATAGACTTTCCCGGGTAGGCTGAGGATTGTGATTCCACGATAATTGGAACACACCCTCCGGTCCCCCTTTTTAAAAAGGGTATGGGTCCCGATGACCACGCGATATTGCAGAGATGTGTCAACCAAGACAGTCCTACAACATCCATAGCCCTGAGATATCCAGAGCCCGACCACTGAGGAGCTTATTGACAACCTCGGCGACCTCAGCTCCAGTGATGGGCGGACCCCCACCCAAACCCCCAGGGTCTTCCTCCTCCACGAGGGCATGTTGGTGGGATTGAGGAGGTCCTCGAAAGTATTCCTTCCACCTCCCGACAACATCCCCAGTGAGATCCCCACTTCCACTGTAAACTGTATTTGTGGAGAACTGCTTCCCCCCCAAGGCACCGGATGGTGGTCCAGAACCTTTTCAAGGCCAACCGATAGTCGCTTTTCAGGCCCTCACCGAACTCGTACCACGTCCGAGATTTTGCATCGGTGACAGCTTGGGCTGTAGCATGTTGGCCTGCCGGTACCTGTCTACTGCCTTGGGAGTCCCACAGGCTAATAAGACCCGATAACACTCCTTTTTTCAGCTGGACAGCCCCCCTCACCTCGGTTGTCCACCAGGGTTACCGCCATGACAGGCACTGATGACCCCACCTCAATGATGGAGCCAAGAAACATGGCCTATTCGGATTCCATGTCCCCTGCCTCCTTCGGGATGTGATTGTAGCTCTGAGGTGAGAGGTGAGAGTTAAAGGCCCCTCTGACAGGAGACTCCATCAAACATTCCCAGGAAACCCTCACTACATGCTTGAGCCTGCCAGGTCTGGAGGGCGGCCTCCCCTGCCATCGGAGCCAGCTCACCAAAAGGTGGTGATCGGTGAACAAAACACGAATGATTTACAGCAGGAGATTTGCCTTTTTTTTTTTTAAAGCATCCGCAAAATACTCACAAATCTGTCGCAAAAATTGTCGCATGACCTTCTCACAACTTTCGCATGATATACGTGTTTGAGGCAAATTTGTTCATTTATAAATATTCGCTTTCATGTGGAGTTGCAAACCATCTTGACTTGAATTTCAAAAATTCACAAAAATTTTGCAAATAAATCTATTCGCATCAGTCGCTTTTCTATCACAACTCCAGTGTGATCACCCCTAAGTGCTGCATGCTATGCTTAGTAGTAGTAGCATTTTTTCTTTTCTTATCAGTGGCCCGGTGTAAAGTGCTGGCAAACTAAGTCTTAAAAACCTACTATTTAACCATAAATACCCACTAAACCAGGCAGATACACATTAAAAATGAAATATTAAAAAACTAATAGCCCAAAAGAACAATATTCCTGTCCTAGCTAATTCATCCATCCAACTATTAGCTATGCTACTTATCCATCATGTTTCCTCTCAACTGAAAGACTAACACAGAAATGAATTAGAGAGGGGCACTCATGGAATGCAAGGTATCTTCACCATGTCCAGATTATTATAACTTGGGATAGTTATAATGAACATGATCATTAAGTTGACATTTTTCCCCATCTCAATGGATTTTTCAGGAATAGGATTTTTTTTTTCTCAACATGATCCGATGCACAGATCACCTCCAAAATGTAACGGGCCCTTTCTAGGCCCCGTCCCCACACCAAATTTGATGAAAATTGTATTAAAAGTTTTTGCACAATCCTGCTAACTAATACCGGCAATAATAATAATAATAATAATAATAATAATAATAATAATAATAATAATAAATGCTTATTAAAAAGACTGTAATAAACTCCTTCTCAAAAATATTACGGGTTCTTGCCAGGTCCATGCCCCCATCCCTCCACAAGGTTGGGTAAAATTGGTTCAGTAGTATTTGTGTAATCCTACTAATGGATACAACCTCCCCTGCCAGGAAGTGGAGGTAACAACCATTGACACTGAAATTTCATGTTTTTAGATTATTGGAGGAAATCGGAGTACCTGAAGGAAGCCCCTGTGACGAGTATCATGACAGTGCCTACCACTGACCACCGTGCCTCCCAGAAGTGACCCATTTGTTCAAATTTGTATTTAAACACATCCACACTGTTTTATTTTGGTTGAGGTAAGTCTTTTTAAGTCTACAGTCATTGGCAAAAGTTCATCAGTTCATGTTTAGTGTTTAGCATGATGTGTACTTGTACATGCACTTGTAGTTTGAATAAGTGTTGTCAAGTCACAGTGTTCTACTGCTGGAGCTATGGGCACTTTAGTCATAGCAGTGGAGCTGAGTGATGATGAGTATACGCAGTACATCAACTGGATACCCTCCTACCCTTTTACACAATTTGGTCAAATGCTCTCGCTTAGCTTTAAATCCAATAATAAACCAACAGTAAACCAGGAAAACCATTTGCATTAAAAATATATATGTTTTATAGTAGATTTTAAAGCTTGCTATATAATGGGTTAATACATTTCTACTCTCTTTCCCTCATATCCATCAGTGTTCCTCCCAAGAAATGTTAATGGGTGCGTGTAATGGTGTAACATGACTTGGCTTGGTAAATTACCCATAAACCCTCCATGCCACATGGTACACTGGTATCCTAATTTAATTTAGTGTCATATTCAAGTGGTTAACATGTTCGCCTCACAGCAAGATGGTCCTGGGTTAGAGTCCCAAGCTCGGGTGTTTCTGTGTGGGGTTTACATGTTCTCCCAGTTCTTGCATGGGTTTCTTCCAGGTACTTTGATTTCATCCCACAGTCCAAAGACATGCACATTAGGCTAATTGGCCATTCCAAATTGCCCCTGGGTGTGAGTACAAGTGTGAAGGGCTGTGAGCGTTGGCCGTGTAATGGTCTGGTGGGCTGTTTAGGGTGTACACCGTCTTCGCTTAGTGTCACCAAAGCTAGGTTTGTGTCATGTCGCGACTGTGAAGCTACCGGTAAGTGTTTTTGCTGTTTTGCCTTTCTTTTTGGATACGGTCTCTTCTACTTTTATTTTGATTTTTTTTATTTACTTTTATTTTTATTTTGAAGTTATCTCCACTTTCGTGTCTGGCGATCGCTTGCTCCGCCCCTGATTGGGTTCCAGGAGCATCTCATCTCTCCGGGTGTATATATCGTCTGTGTGCCTATCTCACTCAAAGCATAGGGACAACATGGACAACCATCGCAAAGGACAGAGTCTGCTGGAAGAAGTCCAGGGAGGGGTTCCTCGCTCATGAGTGAATTCACCATGGATATAGATACAGATATCACGTTAGTGCTGTTATTCTGTCTGTCAGTTTGCCGTTCGTGTCTTTTCAGTTTTCTCCTCACCGTTGGTGAGCGTTTGTTTTTGCTGACGAGCTGTGCTCGCCTTTTTGCTAGCCTCTTTGAGCGCTGCATTGTTTTGGTTTCGATTTGTTACTCACGCTTCCTGTTCTGTGGGCTTGTTGGATTTATTAATAAAGGCTTCTTGGAGTTGAGCGATTGGGTCCTGGTCCGTGTTTCCCCCCCTGACAGGTTTCAGCCTCCCCATCACCGGTTTTAACCAATTAAGCAGTTTGGCAAATGATGGCATAGTTTTTCTTCACATATCCCTGCTTTTTCTGAACCTGGGGTCAGAGTGCAGGGTTAACCAATATAGCATGATACTGGAGCAGAGATGGTTATGGACTCGCTCAAGGGTCCGAGCATAATGGAGCTTGAACCCCCAGCCTTCTGATCAGTAACCCAGAGCCTTAACTGTTGAGCCACTGCCACCCAATTGAAGTCTTTCTCAAACAGAATGTGCGTGGGTGTCTTAGAAATTGCAGCACAAAGTCTGGGAAGGACCAAGGGGTTTGAAAGTGGTGGATCATTCCAAAATCCCTGTACTTCCAATAAAGCCATCTATCTCTACTGCCTGATTCCATCTTTCAAATCTTCATTAAAGCCTAGGGAGATAGGTTTGCTGTGCTCTCCTGCGTCGGCTCAGTGCTTCTCTTACTCTGACCTCTAGTCTATGGACAGCTAATTTAAAGGAATGCAAGAAATGAGTATCAGCAGAGCCTTATGCCACAAAGTGAAACTCAATTAAGTTGTTTCTTGTCACATTTCAAATACTGTGTAGTTTCCAACACTCTTCAGTCATGAAATCTAGATTATCCTGCTATCTGCCCTGCTTTGTGGTTTATTTGTGGTGCATGTGCTTTGTACATTTAATTATAGCGCACTGTTCTCTCTATGCTATATTGTTTTGCATATTGCTCTTGATGTAAATATGTTCCACTACTGGAATTTATATTATACTAATATTACACTGTGTTCTTATATTCTTTTACTGGATTACAGTTTATATTGGAGACCTCTTAATTTGCCCTGACAACTCTTGCGGAAAAAAAAATCTCTATGCCTTGTTAGGTGAAGAATCACTTTACAGATGATCTTACATGTTGACCAACCAGTAATCATCTGTTGTCTTTGAATAATCACTGAACAATAAAACAGACTCCATCTCTGCTTCAATGCAGCGCAAAACTGAGGCGTAAATGCTCTGGACCTTAGGCATAGCTGTCATACAGTATAATGGGAATGTCCTTTCTGCTGGTTTAAGTGGATTAAGTCAGGTTTGAAAGGACTCTCAGGTCTGAGCACAGGTTCTGCCTTGGTGTGACAACCCTGGAGTATTTTTAGGGCCTGTGTTTACTGTTGCAAGCAGCCATCAATGTCCACAACATGAAAACACCCTCCGAGTACAGCTTTTTTGGATCAGTGAGAAGCTGATCAGCATCACATCTCTCTCAATGACCAATCAAAATCAAGAAGAGGTAGAACTAACCATATCAACATGTAACTCTTGCACCAGTTGGTGGTTCTATCCAAGCGGCATTCTTGTGTTTGTCTCGTGCATCCAGACTCCTCTTTTCAAACATCAGCCTCCGGTGACCTAAGTCAGATTAAGTGGTGTGACAAACGAATAGCAACCATACTTCGGTGAATGCTCACATCATGGGCTTGCTTAGATTCCCTCTGGGTACTCCAGTTTCCTCTGACAATTCCAGGATATACACATTAGGCTAACCTGCTGTCCCAAATTGTCTTTAGGTGTGATGGGGAGTGTGAATGGGTTTGCCTATTGTTCTGCATTGGTCTGATGAGCTGTTCAGGGTGTACCCTGCCTCTGCCCAGTGTCGGCTGAGATAGGCTCCAGCCTCCCCGTGATCCTAGTAGGATTACGTAGTTCAGCAAATGAGTGGGTAAACACCCTAGCCATTTCAATAAGTGATGTATGCTGGTAACAAAGCGCTCGTCCTGTACTGGGGTGGCTTGATGGAAATCACTCCTTAAGAAGCCTATTATTGCCTTAGAAACCCTTTTAGCATGCTGGCTAATGGCTGTCTCCTGTTCTATATGACCATCTCAGATACGGTGCATCTCCAAATTTGCTTTGCTCACATATTAAAGGTCTTGCAGGAAAGAATCTTGTGAGATGCTCATCAGCATTTACAAAAACTGCACAGGTTTATATCTGTATGATTGTTTGAAGAAATACAAATAAGTAAAGTAACAGATGGACAAATGACGAATCAGATGACATTTATTAGTCTACATTTTATAGAAATTCTCGTGCTTACAAGTTTATGTGCATAACTGGAACAGATTTAGCATAACAACCTGTTTATGACAATATGATGCCATTTTATATGCAAGCATGAAATATATTACACACACACACACACACACACACACACACACACACACACACACACACACAGGTAGAAAACTCACTGAACACCCCTCCATCCATACAACACTGCGCCAAATTCTAATACAGCATTACTAGCCTGTCAGTATTACACCAAGATGTTTTCAATGATAATATTTAAACAGCACATATATTGCTATCACCACCCACGCACATCCTGGCACATCCTAACCCTCGCATCCTTCACCCCCTCCCCTTCCTCTTCTTTCACCTGCCCATAGCTTTAGTTCAGTGCCTGAAGTCTTATTCTCCAGCCTCTATTGTGTTTGACATCTCGGCTCAGCTGTTCCTCCTCTAGGCCTGGCTGGGGATGAAACATTTTGAGCAGGCACCTGGTGACTGCTACTGTGATAACCGCCTTCTTGCTCTAATTAAGCCTCAGAAAGCTCCTCTCCAGCTGCCTGCGGTTGGAGAAAAGTCTGTCCAAAAAGTGCTGCGTCTGGCGCTTTCACGCACCTCTTGAAATATTAAGATGCTGCTTGTCAAAGCAGCCAGGCCTAGGTGAGCAGCTGCTGCCTGCTTTTCAATGCATTCATCGAAATTGAATGGTCATAGTAGCTCGTACCTGGGAGGGAGCATATGTGCGTGTGCACTCACAACCTTAGGCATTTTTTTTTCCAGAGATGTGTGGATTTTTTTGGTCATCTGTTTTTGTAGATGATGATGGGTTGCCACATGGCTCTATCCTTGGGCCTCTGTCTTTGTATGGAAGCAGATGGAAGAAAACAAAAACATGAGGTATTTAAGGGTTGCTTGCTGAAAACCACAATTAGGAAATGCTGGAACTCGCCAAAAAATGGAGGCTGGCCAAAAAGAACTCATTAAATAGTAATATGTATGTTTTCTCTTAATGAACTTAAAGCGAATCCTGTGGTGCCAGTTTGGCAATGCTGAGGGACTGGAAGATCTAATCAGAATTATCAGAGGTACAGATCTAACTGAATTGACAAAACATGCAATGCAAAACAGTTAAACCCAAACAAAACAATGAAATTGCAAATTATTCATGAGACTTTTATGAGGTCCTCTCACAACTGATCCTCAAGAAAGATAGTCATCACTTTTCAATGCAATTGATGTGAGAGCAGCCCAGCAGACTGTTAACTGGTTATTAAAAAAAAAAAAAAAAAAAGGTCATAGACTCAATCCCAGCTGTTAACATCAATCCTATGATTCTCTGCCCTTGAAAACTGCATTTAATTTCCATTTACTGCACTGGCATCACCATGCAGCTGGCATCTGCATTCTACTTTGGGAAATGGCACAATATCGACCCAATGACATCATTAATTCACATCCAAACCTTTGCCTGTCTGTCCATGTAAAAAAAAACCTCTGGCTTAAATTATGTGAATAGACCAAAATTATCAAATAGATTTCTTCAAATTCTGGTAAGTTCATCCGACTTTACATAACCATGAAATAATATGAAAATGAAGACAGCATTCATTCATTCACTCATTCGCCGACTCCTACTTAATCCTTCTCAGGTTGCCTCTGACCCTCAGCCAACACTGGATGAAGGCGGTACATGTTGAGCAGCTTGCCATACCATTACAGGGTCAACAGAAACATACACACAACTGTGCACACATACATTCATACCTAGGAGCAATGTGGAACAATTAGTCTAATGTGCACGTCTTTGGCATGTGGGAAGAAACCGTAGCACCTGGAGGAAACCCACGCAATCCCATGAAGCATGCTTGCCAAGTCCAAATCAGATTGTTCCGCTTAATTTGTTTTCACTGACACTCACTCTTGCCAAACCACGGAGCCTATATCAGCCAAAGCTGGGTAAAGGTAGGTATACCAGAAATAGCATGCCAGGCCATTGCAGGGCAATTCACACGCACAAATAGTCACACTCAAACTCACACCTAGGGGCAACTTGGAACAGCCGGTTAGCCTAATGTGCATGTGTTTGAATTGTAGGAGGAAACCAGAGTATTTGAAGGAAGCCCATGCAAGCACAGGAGAACATCCTCACACAGAAACACCCCAGCCTAGGAATCAAACCCAGGCAGACGTGCCGATCACTACGCCACCAAATTTGCTCTATTTGTTTTTCATTCATTCATTCATTCTTTTTCAGAAACCCCTAATCCTAATTAGGGTTGCGGGGAGGCTGGCTCCGGACGAGGGCGGGGTACGTCCAGGACAGCTCGCCAGTCCACCGCAGGGCCGACATTCACTCAACCATTCACACACACACACACACACATACTCAAGGGAGATTTGGAACAGCCAATTAGCCTACTGTGCATGTTTTTGGACTGTGGGAGGAAACTGGAGTACCCAGAGGAAACCCACACAAGCATAGGAAGCACATGCAAACTCCACAGAGAAACATCCAGGCAGGGAATCGAACCCAGGACCTTCTTGCTGTGAGACGAAAGTGCTAACCACTACGCCACTACACCACCGCGCCTCCCCCTCTATTTGTTTTTATTTCTGTTGGATGAGGGGCATCGAACATGGTATTCTTGGAAAATGTACCAACTAACCAGAAATATAGTGACGGAAGAAGTTTAAAAACCTTCCCCAAGTCCTCACAGAAATCATTAAAATCCCTCGAGCTTGGAGAACACGGGAGTGAGCACTCAATAAATGACTTTCTGTTATGATATTTAATAGAACATTTTCTGTATTTATTTATCACAGTATCAGTACAAATATACAGAACATATGGCATTCCGGCTCTTCCCTGTAGTTCAGTATGTGTCTTGAGGCTCAGTTTAACAGCTTGCAGCCATCTACAGAAAAATACATGGCATGTTTGGCTTGTTTGGGTCGATTCAGGGTCAAACCACTGTCTCACTGTTGAACTTGTGATCATTCAGCCACTAGAGCTTTAGAGAGGTCGGGTACTGATGTCAGATGAGGAGGTCTGGGTTTCAGCCAGCATTCTAGATAATCCCTAAGGTGTTCAATGGGGTTGAGTTTAGGGCTCTGTGCAGGACACTCCAGTTCTTCAAAGCCAATCTTTATAAACCATGCTTTTTTATGGAGCTCAATTTGAGCACAGAGAAATCATCTTGCTGAAAATGGTTTGGACCTTTTATTTCCAGTGAAGTTAAATGATAATTCTACAGCACACACAAAAAAAAATCCTTACAATTGGGTTCTTCTTAACCAGTGGCAACAGTTTGGAGAAAAACAACATAAGAGTGAGATAATCAGATGTCTTTGAGTCATACAAAGCATTTTCAGAATCAGCACTGCATTGTTACCTCAGCCAAGGATGCGATGTTTTACCTTCGGTTTGGGTGTTTGTTGGCAGGATTACTAAAAAAGTAGTGTGCAGATGTTCATGAGATTTCCGTTAAAGGTAGGGTTTGGGAAAAGGAAGGCGTCATTATATTGTGGAGATGATCCCGGTCAAATGATGGAATTCCAGGAATTTTTTAAAAGATTATTTAACATTGTGAGGTGGAATGAATTTTGACATGTAGGCTCGGTGGGAGATTTCTGAGCTTCAGGGAAGTTTTTGTTTTCCAATTGCTCTTGTTTAGTATATGATGAACAAGAAAGTGTGGTAGTCCTGTAATAACATATATATCACCCTACTCCATGATTAGGAATGTTGCTTTACAACAAGAACATTCAGGGTTTAAATCTCAGGCAAATTTCTTTGTTTGTGTGTTTGGAGTTTGCATGTTCTCCCCATGCTTGTGTGGGTTTCCTCTGAGTACTCTGGTTTCTTTCCACAGTCTAAGGATAAATATATTACATTTACTCACTCACTCGCTTGCCATAGCGCTTAATCCTGTTTGGGTCTCAGCCCATCAAGTGGTTACTCTAAATTGCCTGCGAGTGTGAACGGTTGTTTTTGTCTGTTTTCGCCCTACGGTAGCCTGGTGTCCTATTCAGGGACACCATACCACAGGCACCATAGTATATGTATAGTTCTCCTCTGGTTGCTAGAATGCTATGCAGTTTTCATTCCAGTTTAAAAAGAGAGAAGTGTATTAAAAAAGCTTTATACATTAAACCAAGTACTGTACTTTTGATATTTTTGTAAAAGTCTAACTTTCTGTTCTATTCTTTTCTCCTGTTGCCCCAAACCTGTATTTTTTATACAAGAACTGAATTAAATCCAAATTATATGCTCTATCTGGAAAATATAAAACTGCTTTGGGCTGCTCCATTGCTCACCAATCTATCATTCTAAGTTAATCATGCTTCTCTCACACAGCGTTATTAATGAATCATTGATCGGTGGCTGGAGGAACTGCAATCAGACAGTATATTTTAGCCATTGCGCCTGTAAAGGCCTTAATCCAATCTACATTAAACTGTTAATATTTATACTCAGTTAATACTAAAGTGCGGATCTTGGTTCTGTGTTCAATATTTTTGCCATGTTAATAAAAGGCATTCTTCACATCCGCTGCCATGACAAAGGTCATCAACAAACAGCTTTACAGCATCAGTTTGGCGGTGGAGTAGTGAGCTCCATCTTCCCTTCCTCCACATTCAAGTGCCCTTGAGCAAGGCACCTAACTCCCAACTGCTCTCTGGGTGCCCCCACTGTGTGTGGCAGCCAACAGATCCAAGTGTGTGCACGCTCACTTTGTATGGGTTAAATGCAGAGGTAAAAAAATTCCCTTGTAGGATTAATGCAGTATACACACACACACACACACACACACACACACACACACACACACACACACACACACACACACACACATATGTATGCATATATATATATATATATATGGGTAAAAGGAATGAGCTCTGTCCTCAAAGATAAAGGGTTATGAGGAACAGCTGAACCAGAAACATTAGACATGCAGAAGAATAAAGCATGGAAGCCTTCAAATATTTCCATTTCTTATTCAGAAAAAATTATTCAGCAGCACACCCGTGCAGAGGAAACCCATTAATAAAACACTCCTGGTTACTTGTAATGTCAGAGGCACAACATCAGATATAAATGTAGTAATTTGAAGATTACCTGCTTGCATAGCCATTTTTTCCTTTTCTTTTTTTGAACAGATATTCACATCCAGCTTCCTGTCAAATAAGAATGTTAGTAGATTCCATGCTACATGATAGATGACGTACACGTCTGTATGCAACATGCAAGCATGTTTTATTTTGTCAGCAGCTCTGTCTCAATATTTATAGCGTTTAAAAGTTTTTTTTGGTCTTATAATCATTTATAGAGTTGAATATATATATATATATATATATACATATATATATATATATATATATATGTGTGTGTGTGGTTCACCTTGACCTTGTCCCA
>JAQNCB010000023.1:36444589-36455441 GCA_030068295.1 Euristhmus nudiceps | reverse complement strand
GTTGACAGTGGGGCTTGAACCCCCAACCCTGGGATCAGCAATCCAGCACCTTACCACCAGGCCACCGCTGCCCCCAAAGACAAGCATATCAGGTTAATTAGCTTTTCCAGATTGCCCCAAGATGTGTAAAAGTGAATGGTTGTATGTGTGTGTGCTGGCCCTGCGATGAACTGGTAAGCTGTTTGCTGTTCATGGTGTACCCCGCTCTCGCCTGTGACAGGCTCCAGCCTCAACGCGATCCTAGTCCGATTAAGCGGTTTGGCAAATTAATGAATAGTACAATAGACCACTGACACTCTGAAAGTACGCTGCCTGCAGTGAACAGGTGCGTGCCTGACTGTTTTTAATCTAACTTCTGTCTGCTCCTGAAGGATTTCCTCCTGAATTTATTTTCAAAGCTAAATTAAATGAAAGTTAATTCCTTTTACAGCATGAAAGAGTCATGAGTTATGCATCACCACTCAGTTCGTTTAGAGTCAGATCCCAGATCCCAGCCCAAACGGGACTCATTTTTGACAGTTCTTTTCCATAAAGTGGTGAAAACCGTCTAGACCAGGGATGATCAATCCTGCTCCTGGAGAGCTACCTTCCTGAATATGTTCGCTCCAACCCTAATCATGCTCACCTGACCATCCAGTCATCTAATCAAGGCTGCAGACTTTGCCTTGATTAGATGACTGGATGGTCAGGTGAGCATGATTAGGGTTGGAGCGAACATATTCAGGAAGGTAGCTCTCAAGGAGCAGGATTGAGCACCCCTGGTCTAGACATTGCCATAGAATTTGTATCATCTATCCATCAGTAAGCTACAAAGAGATTCTATGTCGCGCTATGTGCTCTCAGTTTTAAAGCCAATGGTTCCACCTGAACCACAAACTAATGTACATGAATACATGGTAAAAATCGATACATCCTTACAGAGTGTATTATATCAAGATTTATTATGTTGCCGATTTCAGTTCATATCATTTTCTGAACCACTTACTCCTTTATTAGAGTATCAGGGAAGCTGGAGTCCATTTACGATCGCATTCACACCCAGGATCAATTAAGAGTATCAAATTAACCTAATGTGCATGTGTTTCAACTGTGGGAGAAAACCGGAGTACCCAGAGGAAAGTCACACACACACACACACACACACACACACACACACACACACACACACACACACACACATGAGGAGAACATGCAGACTTCACACAGATACGACCAAGCCTGGGACTTGAACCCGGACCATCTTGCTGTGAGGTGAACATGCGAACCATACAATACCATGGCGCCTAAAGCAATTCCTTGAGGCCAGTTTTTGCTTGAGCGACAGAAAAGATGACTAGTTAACTTCTCATTACATTTATTGGTTGAATAGCAATAATCCATAGTCATGCGAAAAGAATTATATGCTCATATAATTCTGTTTTGACAAAATCACACAACCATATCATCAAGTTTGTTGATAGAACAACCGTGATGGGTGTTTTCGAAGCTTATTCTGATCTATTGTATCATTGTCTGGTATAGGAAATGCACCGTCTCATAGAGCAAACAGTACCAAGTCCATATCACGGTCATATTTTACATCGAGCAGTGTATAAGGAAGATCTGCAGCACCAAGAAAAGGTCTCGATAAATCTGTAAGATGGCTACAAACCCCTCAAAACAAGTCTGGCAGTTTTGTGAACAGTTACTTCCCACAGGCCATTAGCCCCATAAAGAGAGCTGCCTGATGGCTGTTTAATTTAATTTCACACTCTGCTTACTCTACCTTCTTTATTCGCCACACTCAGTCATTTACCCACTTCAACATGCACAACTCAATTTCTATGTCCATTGTTTGACATGGTAGCAAGGTGGCATAATGGTGAGCACGTCGGCCACACAGCAAAAAAAAAAAAAGGCCTGGATTTAAATATCCGGGCTTGGAGTTTGTATGTTCTTCCAGTGCTTGCTTGGGTTTTCTCTGGGTACTCCAGTTTCCTCCTACAATCCAAACACATGCATGCTACGCTAATTGGCTGTTCCAAATAGACCCTAGGCACGAGTGTGAATGGTTGTGTATGTGTTGCCTTGCTATTGTCTGGTGAGCTGTTCAAGTGTACCCTAGTAGTATTATTAAGCAGTTTGGCAAATGAATAAGTGAGAGAGAGCGCAAGTGTTTGAGTGAGTGTTTGACACTCTGTGTTTGTAGGCGGCACTGTGGCTCCGTGGTTTGCATGGGTGTCACAGCAGCAAGGTCCTGGGGTTCGCTGAGGGCCTTACTGTTTTGAGTGAACATGCTAGCATGGGTTTGGCCAAAGTCAGCTGAGACTGGCTCTACCTTCCCCTGCAACCCCGATGAATAATTGGTAGAAATAGCAGATTGATGAATGGATGTTTGGTATGTACAAAATATTATAATATACAAACTCAGAGGTCATTATGGACCATTCATCCATTTTCCAAACCGCTTATTCCTAGTTAGGGTCACGGGGAAGGCTGGCGCCCATCTCAGCCGACTCCAGAGTACACCCTGGACAGCTCACCAGGCCATCACAGGGCAAAAACACACTGAAGGCTTTGCAGCCTACTCTTGACAAACATCAGCAATGGTTCTTTTACATGCCTCACACCATAGACAGTGAGAGAGAGACATGGCCTGCATTTGATAACCCAGTTAGCTGCACTGGGGGAATAGCATTGACAACAGTTGACAGTGGGGCCTGAACCCCCAACCCTGGGATCAGCAATCCAGCACCTTACCACCAGGCCACCACTGCCCATTATGGGCCAAACAAAGTTAAAATACCAGAGCAGATAGGATAATTGTACTAAAGAAATTATCCATAGTTCAGCTTTTCTAGATATCAAGACATGAGCTACCTTGGCTTCTAGCAAATCCTTTATAGTGGTGTATCCAATTATAATATTTACCTAAAGGCAGGTTATCACACCAGGCTTTATCTGTAGGGCTTGTTCAGAATGTGTTGAGTAAAACCCAAAATTAAAAGGCAAGACCTAACACAAGGTTTTATCTGGAGGGCTCCTTGAGTATAGTAATGGATTTTCATTGTGTTGATTGTATATATATTGTCATGTAGATCAAATGAGTTATGTTTTTGCTGTTTGTTTCTGAGTTGAAGCAGGCTTGTGCAAAACCTACCAACCCAGTTTCTCTGAATCTTGGTGGAATGGTGAAGCATAAGCCAACGAAGAACCAGTTAAATTTTGGAGTGGATCCAGTTGGCAGGGTGGATGTAGGAACTTAGTATCTCCTTCACTAATTTTGCAAGTTACACATTTGGTGTTGAGGTCTGCTCTCCTTGAGTACCCTTCTAGTTCAAATGATATATTTGTAAGTACAAGGATTTCACACTTTATTGCTATGAAATGCTGTACCAAATGATTTATTTCAGTCACTTTTTGGGTATTTTGTCGGACTCACACTGAGCATCGAAGCACATCAACGCATAGAGTGAAACACAGATTACACACATGGGCACAAATACACATCAGAATGAAAACAAATAGCATTCGGAACTCCACCTTCGATCCAAATGTGACTCTTCAAATGAACTTCCCACCAATCCACACACACCTATCATACAGACACAAAGTCAAAAAGCCGTGCCACTTCTGCTGACAAAGTGCTTTTCTTTGCAGAACAGAGACGCTACTTCAAACACCGAGCAATCCGTCACAGCTACCCTGGATGACTTTTCATCCTGTGTTGATGTTTAAAAACCCCAGTGCTCATCGTTCTCTCGTTTACATTGACACGCCACTGCAGCGTTGGGGAGGAAAAGTTCAGGGTGACACGTAAACTGAAAAATAGAAAATTTATCAATTACAGAGCTATAATTTCTTAGCAGGAACGATTCCTTCTCCTCTCTATTGACATGATTCCAACACCTTCTCTCATATTGACAAACCCAGAGAGAGCCCCCAGGAGCTCCATCCATCTCTTCTGCTCATGTCAGCGTGTAAACCGCACAGCCTAATGGTAATTTAAACAGGGCACAAATCATCATCAGAGACAAATGATACGACCAGAGAGTCCGCAGTGCAAAGCATCCAACGCTCCTGAGATCCACAGCGATCCATTGACTGAGTGAGGCTGAAATTAACTGCTGGGTACTAAAACTGGCATCGCATTACATCAGACATGCAAAAATAAAAGCAAAATGGGGTGGTTTGAATTAATCTGTAACCTCATGGTTTATTTTTGCGTCTTAAGGTTCATCCATTAACACAACCACGGCTACAAAAGCAGCCATATTTCATTTAGATGGAGCCCTTAAAGGAACATACTTGAGTGCGAGCCACCCACAGAGCATATCCTATTTCTCCCACTTAGACCAATTAAAACAGCTGTTCTGCCCCTTACTTATGGGGCAATAAAATGTAATTGTACCTCCTGGAGCTATAGAACTGGACTGTCGAGGGGCGTGTTTAATGTCCAACTGATCTTTCAGTCCATAAAAAAAGAAAAAGAGTGGCGTGTTATGGTCTTGCAGTAAAATGGAGCTGAAATGCAAAAAAAAAAAAAAAAAACTTTTTTTTTGGTCAAATAATATTAAAAGAAGACATTCCCAGTACTGTGAGTCATCATTTTCAAATAAATACAAAGAAGTACAACGAACATGCTTTCTCACATATTTCTTTTAGCATGCCTTTAGTTTTAGCAGGGCGGCACGGTGGTGTAGTGGTTACCACGTTCGCCTCACAGCAAGATGGCCTGGGCTCGATTCCCAGCCTGAGCGTTTCTGTGTCGAGTTTGCATGTTCTCCCCGTGCTTGCGTGGGTTTCCTCTGGGTACTCTGGTTTCCTCCCACAGTCCACAAACATGCACCCTTGCACCCTGCGATGGCCTTGCGAGCTGTCCAGGGTGTACCTCGCCCAGAGTCAGCTGAGATGGGTGTCAGCCTCCCCGTGACTATAATTAGGATTAAGCGGTTCAGAAAATGAATGAATGAATTTAAGCACCCACACAAGCACAGGAAAAGGTCCAGCTGTCCATGAAATCATTACCTTAAGAAGTTCTTGATCAACTAACAGAGATGTGACCTTCAAGAAGATACGGTATGTAGCTCTCCAGTGTTGGGGGACACCGATCCGGAGTGAACTGATGGTCTAAAAGGCTTCTAGGTGCGAATGAGTGTACAGTTTGCAGGTTGACTTGTGATACAATGGTGTCTAAACCAATACAAGCAGGCAAACTCTACAGAGAAATGCCCTCGCCAATCAAGGGGTTTGAACCGAGGACCTTCTTGCTGTGAGGTGAGGGTGCTGACCAGTACACCACTATGCCACCACTGTTTGTGGTCAATAATCATGGCCAATTGCCCATCTAATCAGTGCCTTAAGAATATCTTAAGCTACTAGAAGAGGTGTTTTCAGTAATGATTGGAGATGAAACCAACAGGAAGGTACACAGAGTCTACAGTAAACATAACTAATGTGTGTGTGTGTGTGTGTGTGTGTGTGTGTGTGTGTGGGCTTTTGATACCCTGATGTCTTAGCCAAGGTGAACCACCACTATCTGCAATAGCCTCCGGATCCAACGCAACCCTGACCACGATAATATCTTTCCATTAACATAATTAACAACTCTTATATGCTTCTAAAACAAATTGTCTCTTCCTTCAAAATAAATAAATAAATAAATAAAATTAAGGGTCAGAGATTTTTCCCAAGGGCGGCACATTAACATAACGGTTAGCACGTCCTCCTGTCAGAAAGACGGTTATGGGTTCGAGTCCCAGGCACGGGTATTTCTGTGTGGATTTCTCCCCATGATTGCATGGGTTTCCTCTGGGTACTCTGGTTTCCTCCCAGTCTATAGGCATGCACATTAGGCTCACTGGCTATTCCATTATTGCCCTTAGGTGTGAGTGTGAATAGTTGTAAGTATGTTGGCCCTGCATTGGTGAAGTGAGCTGTATGTAGTGTAGTGCAGTGTACCCCACCTTCACCTGGTGTTGGCTGAGACAGGCTCCAGCCTCCCCATGACCCTAGTGGGATTAAGTAGTTTGGCAAATGAGTTAGTGACTGAGATTTTCCCCCTACTCAAACCTCATTTCTTAAGTTTCAAATGTCATTTAACGTCATATACTTTAAAAAAAAAATTAAATGCCATGCTGCTGAGAAACCATGATATTGGGTTACAGGATTATGCAATAAATACTTCATACTGCTCCACAGTTATTTCACAGATTACATACAAGTTCATATGTGGCTTGTCTAACAGGTAGCACTTTTATAGCCTTGATTCAGTGCTTGAATACCCAAACCCAGCTGTGCAAACAGGCAGAAGAATGTGAGGCATATTAAAACTCTTGTTGACAGACAGACGAATGAGGTGCTGATGAACAGAGAGAGGCTGGAAGCAGTAAATCTATTGCTTTTTGGTTTGGTGCTATTGTGGATACGTGAATTGAATTTCCTGACGCTAAGGTGTAGCGGCAACATCGTTTGACCCTGTGTGTTTGTGTGTGTGTACGTGTCTGTAAACCTTAGATTCTCTGTGTGTAATCGGAGCCGATTACTCAGGCATCCATTTGTCTGCTTGTCCCTGTGTGGGTTATTTGAGATTCTGCGGCTTCGCGTGTATACCTGAGTATGTGTCTGACTGAATCGTCTGTCTTTAAAGATTGTCTGAGGCAGATGATGTAAAAACCATTCGAGTTTCACTTTCCCCACCTGAGCTTTCTCATCAGCATTATGATGAAGCTGTGCATACACCTGATTTATCTCCATTCCAAGAAATGGTCTCTTCCTCTGCTGGGATGTTACACAATCTGGTATTTACGTATAACTATTAAATTCGCAGTTTTACTGTTCATTCTCACTAACTCACTCATTTACTGAGCCGCCAAGTCTCACTAAAGTCAAGAGGAGGCCGGTGCCTATCTCAGCCGACCCTGGAACAAGGTGGAGTACACTATGAGCAGTTTGTCACACCATCGCAGGGCTCTTATGTCGCTTTCGAGGGAATTTCAATAACGTTGAGACTCTCGAACATAATATCAGATTCGACTGGTGTGTGTGAAACGATCTGATGTCACTTACATAGACACAGCAGTAATATTTACATTTATGGCGTTTGGTAGAGAGTGACTTACATTCTTACACAAATGATCATTAAGGGTCTTGCTCAAGGACCCAACAGTGGCAGCTTGGTGATACAAGGGCTTGAACCACCAAACTTCAGATCTGTAATCCAAATCCTTAACCTCTTAGCCACCACTGCCACGGACGCAATCATTTGCCAAACCATGTAATCTTACCATTACCATCACGATGAGTCTGGTTCCTCTCTCAGCCGACAATGGGTGTGAATCGGGGTATACCCTGAACAGCTCGCTAGACCACCGCAGAGCCAATACACACACAACCAGTCACACTCATGAACACCAAGGTGCAATTTGCAACAGATAGTTAGCCTAATGTGCATGTACTTGGAGTGTGGGAGGAAACTAGAGTATCCAGAGGAAGCCCATTCAAGCATGAGGAGAACATGCAAACTCTACACAGAAATACCCAAGCCCGGGAACTTCTTGCTGTGAAGCAGACATGCTAACCACTACACGACCGTTCATCTTCTTTCCATTTATTTTGTCTCTGAAACATTATTTCATTCATGCAGCTGCTGAACCCCACAACGGTTGCATGGAGGCTGGAGCCTATCTCAGCCGATTATAGACAAAGGTGTACACCCCGAACTGCTCACCGGCCCATCGCAGGGCCAATGTACACACAACCATGCAATCATGTCTGACGGTGTAGATCAGGTGCAGAGCCCTTGCTTCTTTGTGATTGGTTATACACTGCCAGAAGAAACGGAGAGTGTAGCATTCTGGGTAAAAAGAAAAAAAAAGTGGCCAGTCTGCTTTGATGGATTCAAATCATATTAGTCACACTCAGAGCGTGTGACTTGGTTCATGTTCCACAATCCATAGAGCCAATGCCAAAAGGGAAAGCGAAGGTAGCAATTTATCATGAAGAGAGAGAGAGAGAGAGAGAGAGAGAGAGAGAGAGAGAGCGCGAGGGTAGGAATCAATATAGAGGAAAATCTGTCTGTGTGTGTTTATGCTTTACTCTCACACTCATTTGCCAAACTACCTAGCCTTACCAGGGTTGCAGAAAGACTAGAGCCTATCTCAGCCGTGGTGGCGGGTACATCCTGAACAGCTTGCCAGAGCATCACAAGACAACACACCCACAACCATTCACTCATACCTGTGGAAAGTTTGGAACAGCCAGTTAACTTGATGTGCACGCCTTGGAAATGTGGGAGGAAACCAGAGTACTTGAAGGAAGCCCACACAAGCACACCAAGACTATGCAAACTCCATACCGAAATGCCTGAGCAGAGGAATTCAGCCCAGAACCTTCTTGCTGTGATGCAGATATGATAACCACTACACAACTGTGCCACTTCTCCTTTATTGTTTGGAGGCACAGATTGCAGTGGCAAGTGTATGTAGATGTCCGGACAGAATGCCTGATACGGTATGATGTGGTGCAGTAGTGTTTTCTTCAGGAAAATAAGCACAGAGGCACAGGAATGGGATCTCCAGTAATCCCAACAAAACCGCGTGTATCTCCAGTGCTCTGTGTCAACCACCATCGAACCTCCAGAGATACAAATAGTTTTAAAAATGTACCTTTCATGGAGGTCTTAAGTCAGTTCAAACATCTGCTGTTCTCTGCTGCCGTAACACTTTTCCAGCACCTGTACAGATAAAGCAACATGCTGTTAAAGTCCCCAGCAAACACATACACAAAGCAATTCATACCACTGGTGTTCTACTGTAGCCGAGTGTGTTATGTTAGTGTTGCAAGCCAATCGTTGTGAGGAATGAAGTGATGTAACAATATCACAGTGATATCACAATCTTGGTATTAACATGGTTCTAAACGGCTCACTAGTGGCGCATCGATAACGTAAGGTGCTTGACTATTAACTCAGAGATCGCAAGTTCGAATCCAGTTTAATGCACACAGCCGTTTGTGGCTGGGAGTCCATGGGAGCTCATTGGCTGAGCTCTCACGGCAGTGAGGAACGGCATATGTTCACCTGTCTGTCACTCACAGTGATCGCCGGCCAATCATGGGGGCCTGTGAGCTCATTCATATGAGGGGGCGGATAGCGCTTTCCCTCGGAGTGTGTTAGGCTGCCCCCAAATACGCATGTGCTGCAGTTCAAAAAGAGGCGGGTGTCGAGCTTTGCATGACACTTGCATGAGCTTTGAATGCTTTCACCCCTCCCTGGTCGGTGGTGGTCGTGCGATAGGGAAGGCAATACCTGATGGGTGGGAATTGGATACGACTAAATTAGGGAGAAAGTGGGGAAAAAAACATGGCCTCTAAACCTGTTCAATATGATACATACACAATTATTGAACTGCTTAATCCTACTAGTGTCGCCGGGAGGCTGACTCTGGGTGAAAGCAGGCTACACCATGAACAGTTCGTCAGGGCAACACACACACACACACACACACACTCACAACTGGGGTCAATATGTAACAGCCAGTTCACCTAATGTGCATGTCTTTGGACTGTTGGAGGAAACCAGAGTACCCGAAGGAAACCCACACAAGTATGATGAAAACATGTAAACTCCACACACATATAAAATCCAGAACCTTCTTGCTGTGAGGCTGACATGCAAACTGATACACCACGGTGCCGCCCTCAATTATTGTATTTTTTGTTCTTGTCATTATCAGCTGCAGCAACTTCAATCATGTTTTCAATAAAGAGGACGTTTACATTTGCAGCAGTCCATCAGCATGACCTGACCTTTTATAGCTCATCTCCATCACTAGAAATTAATTCCATGACTTGTGCAAACTGTTCACACACACACACATACACACAGTGTCTAAGAAATTCCACTACCAAAAATTTCTTTAATTTTTTTTTTGTATGTATTCGTTCTGTAAAAAAAAACATTGCTGTCTGAGATTACTCTGGAGGATAATCTGACTTTTCAAATCCTGATTATCACTTTTATTATAAAAGATCAGCCACTGGAGTCACACAAACCAGTGTGGTCTTAATGCTGATCCCAAGCCCCAGTAAATGGGAACGGTTGCATGAGGAATGATACCTGGCGTAAACTCCCAATTAAAAAAATACTGAAAAGACGATCCACTGTGTGTGAGCCCTGATGGAAACAGTATGCACACACATCCAGAGCTAAGCAATTGAGCACCTTGCTCAAGGACTCAACAATGGCAGCTTGGTGATAGGTAGGTAGGTCTGTGTACTTTTACACCCGAGCCCAGTGACTCATCAGTGCAGGTGCTTTTCCCCAGTTTCTGCAGCGTGAAGCAACTAGAAGTTCAACTCCTCCAGGATGGGACGCTGATCCATCACAGGTTACCTTCCCAGTATTTTTACTGGTACCCACTTATACTGCTGGGTGGACAGAGGCAAACTTGTGGTTAAGGGGTCATGGCAGCGGTGTCACAGAGATTCAAACCCACAACCTCCTGATCATAAGCCCAGCACTCTAACCACTATGCCACCGGCCCCACAGCTTGGTGGTACTGGGCTTGAACCTCTGACCATTGGATGAGTAAGCCACCTGAGCCACCACTGTCCACACACACAATCATAACACTCACACTCATACACTGGAGCATGACAGTGCATGTCTTTGGCCTGCAGGAGGAAACTGGTGCATCAGAGGAAACCAATGCAAGCACAGGAATAATGCTAATTCTAAATTTAAATGTCCTTGCCAAGGCTGGGACTTGAATGCAGAACCTTCTTGCTGTGGATGCATTTAAAGCCAAACATAACCCTATTTTCAAACTTTCCCAATTGAAAGAATTAACATAATAAAGTCTTATCGTGCATG
>JAQNCB010000023.1:36383895-36393982 GCA_030068295.1 Euristhmus nudiceps | reverse complement strand
TGTATTTATTGATATTATATACACATATACATGTACGTATACGTCAGTCAGGGGGGTCGATCCTACTTTGCGGAAATGCGGTGTTCACGTAGGGTCTCGAACCCCCATTAACCGCAAAACGTGAGGGATCCCTGTATTCGGGTCAACTGAGGTAATTTTGTTGCCACATAATGTTGTTGAGCCTTTACTTGATAAGACTAATGCCGCTTCAACAAAATATTGCAGTGTTCGACATTATTTATTTACTTTTATTTTACTTTATTTTATTGTTTGATTGAGTGGGCAGATTTTCTCTTCTCTCTCTCTCTCTCTCTCTCTCTCTCTCTCTCTCTCTCTCATTTTTACATTATGCAGTCAAGACAGATTCTCTGTGTCCCTCAAATTGAGTTAATTCTTCATTTAGACCCACCACATGGTGGAAGCAGAGGACTGAACTTGCATTACAGTCTGCACTTTAAGGCTGGGTTTCAGGTTTGTACGACCTCCTGTCTCTTTTAAAGGAAAGTAAACTTCAGAAAAAGCAAACATTATCTTGTCCAGGGTAATTCAGTTCACAGACTTATCAAAACATTTCTGTCTCCAACATTATAACATCATCGGTGCGCCATATAGAACTCTTTACAAGCCTCAAGACTCGGACTAAACTTTAAAACCATGTAAAAATGTCCATGTTATTGGTTACGTATAGACGTTCATCTTTACATCCAGATCTACATTCTCAAGCACTGGAGGAAGCCTAGGATGGAAGGATAGTTGTAGGTGGCCAGTGGTTGTGACAGATATGTGCTCTTCAAATTTAAATGAATGCAGAGGAAAAGCAAATGGATATCATTCCAAGCAGCTGTTCTGCCAAAACACAGTCTGTACTGTACACTAAAATCTGGCAACCAAACAGCCAATGTTATGTAATTACACACACACACACACACACACACACACACACACACACACACACACACACACACACACACACACAGCAGAGTATCAAAATGAGATTAACTATGTATTGGAAGGTACCAATGTGTAATAGGTTGATGTTTCCATCCATGCTTAATTCTAAATAGGGTCAGAGGGAGCCTGGTAGCCACCTCAGAAGGCTCTGGGTGAGGGCAGAGTACACACTGATGGCCATGCCGCCTACTCTTACCGAAAGTCGGCAATGGTTCTTTTATATGCCTCTCACCATAGACAATGAGAGACATGACTAGCCTTTGATAGCCCAGTTAGCTGCACTTGGGGGACAACCTGTTGATAGTGGCACTTGAACCCACTACCTTGGGATCAATAATCCAGCACCATACCACTGGTCCACTACCACCCTGTTTCCATCCATTCATCCATAAATCTATACCACTTCTCTGCTATGGTCATGGGTCGTCTCAGCTGACTTGAAGCAAGGTCTCCAATCTACCACATTGGTAACACAGACACAACCAGCCATTCACACTAACATTTACACCTACAAGCAAATTTACAGTAGCCAGCTGGCCTAATAAGCATGTCTTTGGTCTGTAGCAGGAAACCAGAGCACCCAGAGTAAACCTGTGCAGGCACGGAGAGAACATGCCAGAACATGCACTAACCAATGGCCCCTGATCTGAGGAGACAGTGCTAACCACTATATCACTGTACTTCCCTGAAAAAACATTCAGTCATGGGAAAAGGGGTACGTTTTGCTTTAGCCTTTGGAAGTGAAACAAGATCGCAGTAGTCCAGGCACATTTCTATTGCATGGATACACTCTATAATACTCCATAATAATATCTACACCCACTGTAATAATAATCCACTGGATAATATTACCCAGTTTTGTGATTTTTTGGGTCATTTATGTTCAAATAAACGTCGGTATCGCCTGAACGTGTGATATATACACACAATTTGTGTGTAATCTGAAAGGATGACCATGACCAGTACTCTTTATTAGGGCAGTGAGCATGCTGCTCCATGATTGGTCAAACAGTTATGCTTTTCAAATCATTGGCCACTCAAGAGAAGAAATTAGAATTTAAATATATACTAATATGAATAAGGATCCCCCCCTCCCACATTTTTCTCCCTAATTTTAGTCATATCCAATTCCCACCCATCAAGTATTGCCTTCCCTATCATACAACCACCACCAACCAGGGAATGGCGAAAGCATGCACTGCATGGCAATGCTAGCCACCCACCTCTTTTCATACTGCTGCGCATGCTTATTTGGGGGTAGTCTAAGACACTCAGACGTAAAGTGCTTCCGTCGCCTCGTACACGTCAGCTCACAGATGCCGGCGATCTCTGTGAGTGACAGGGAAGTGAACGTATGCCATCCAGCCCTCCTATGAGAGTTCGGCCAATTAGCTCCCATAGATTCTGGGTCACGGACGGCTGTGGAATTAGCCTGGATTGCAGCTTGCAATCTCCGGCTTGATAGTCACGCACCTTGCCGATGCGCCACTCGGGAGCCACGAATGATGAATTTATTAAGATATGATGAATGGCTCTGCAACACCATCGCCTATAAACAAAACGCCAGTTGAATCAGTAAAATGGAGCACAATAACTCAGCACGAGACTTCGACTTTTGCTAGTATAAACACACATAGCGTTCCTTAACACAAAAGGATGTATGGAAAATTTAAAAAAAGATGCAGGCAAAAGAGACCACGCCTACTTTGACTATTTATATGAAAACACACTCAGATCACATCTCAGTAAGTTGAGGCGCTCAGTCTTCAGGTTTTAAATAATGAAAAGGATATCATACTGTATAATATTGGCAGGTATCTAATCTCTGTACTCCACCATTAACGATTATCACTGTGTGAAGATTTTTCATTTATAAAGCAACACTAGACTGTTATCCTAGAGCCTTGTTGGACAGACTTCTGACTCAAGACTGTTTATTTTTAAGCATACGGGGAGTACAAAAGGTCAAAATGGCCCTATCGGTGTGTGTGTATGTGTGTATGTCTGCGGCCGTGTGTGTACTTTAAACTACAAACAGCATAGTGGAAACGTGATATATTAAGGATATTGTACCTCATGACCTGCTTTACTATTGATTGACTTTATTCACGGAATTCGGTGAACACTGTTATACTATCTACAAGTGTTCCTTTTGTTACATTATAAATTTTAGCCTTAATTACTTTTGTTGTTGCTGTCATAGCTGTTGGTTTCTACCTGTTGACTTCCATTATGCAATCTGGATTTTGTTAAACAACTGATAACTAAACAATACGTTGCCACTTAATAAACTTTATATTCTTGTTCTAACCTTCAATAACCAATTTATAACCTGTATAATTAAAGTCTAGTCTATTCATTCATTCATTCATTTTCTGAACCACTTAATCCTAAGTAGGGTCACAGGGAGGCTGGCGCTCATCTCAGCTGACTTTGGGTGAGGGCGGGGTACACCCTGGACAGCTCACCAGGCCATTGCAGGGCCGACACACACACACACACACACACACACACACAACCATGAAAACACATATTCACACCTAAGGGAGATTTGGAACAGCCAATCAGCCTACTGTGCATGTTTTTGAACAGTGGGAAGAAACCAGGGTACCCAGAGGAAACCCCCGGAAGCATGGGGAGAACATGCAAAACTCCACACAGAAACACCCAGGCTGAGAATTGAACCCAGGCCCTCTTGCTATGAGGCACACGTATGACGTATGAGCACCACCGTGCTGCCAAGTCTAGTCTACTCACTCACTTATTTACTGAATCGCTTGATTCAGGTTGCAGTGAAGAGGACGTGCTACATATTATACCACCATGCCATCCATTTCGAGTCTAGTCAAGGTTTAATAACAGTTGAGTTTTTATAATACTTAGTCTAATGTATATGATGTAGTTTAAACTTGTTAGTATACAGTCATCCCTCACTATATCGTGCTTCAGGTTCTGCGGCTTCAGAGCATCGCGGGTTTTTAAAAAATATTCATAGAAAATTAAAAATATGGAAAAAAGTTTAGGAAAATGCCGCGAGGGGTCACTACTGACTTGGATTCGGATCCCAGCCTCTTTTTCTGCTGGGAAATTCATCTCAACCAATCAGCTTGTGAGATTTCAAAGAGCCACGTCCCAAATCGGAGTCGGTAGTGACTCTGCGGCCTTTCCCTTAACTCTTTCACTATTAAATAGGGAAATAGTTAAGGGAAAGGCCGCAAGGTGACTACCGACTCCGGTTTGGGAAGCAGCTCTTTGAAATCTTACAAGCTGATTGGTCAAGACGAATTTCACAGCATTTGTGTGAAAGAAAAGGCGATAGTCAAGGCATTTCTTACACTTTATTTACATCTATGTACAATTACACGTATGTATGTTATATTATTTATGTTTGAGTTATATTTTATTTACATCTTATGCATTGGTTTTGAATGTTTCATTGTTATTATAAGCATTTGTAGCATTGAATATGTATTTATTGATATTATGTACACATGTACATATACGTCAGTCGGGGGGGTCAATCCTACTTCGCAGAAATTCGGTGTTCGCGTAGGGTCTCCACCCCCCATTCACTGCGAAAAGTGAGGGATCCCTGTATTTGGATATTCTATCCATATCTACTAGATGAGCAATTATGCTTTCTGATTGGTTAATCTACCACACGGATATTAGCTCCTATACCATTTAGTTATGTCACTGCTGAAAAGGGTGTGATACCTTCCTTGGATAATAGTGAAACCTAGTCGGCCGTCTCTTTCATACATTGTAGATTTATTCCATGAAAAGCAACAAAATTCATTCATTTTCTAAACCGCTTAATCCTAATTAGGGTTACGGAGAGGCTGGCACCCATCTCAGCCGACTCTGGGTGAGGGCGGGGTACACCTTGGGCAGCTCGCCAGGCCACCGCAGGGTCAACACGCACACAATCATTCACACACACCTATGGGAGATTTGAAACAGACAATTAGCCTACTGTGCATGTTTTTGGACTGTGGGAGGAAACCGGAGTACCCAGAGGAAACCCACACAAGCACGGGGAGAACATGCAAACTTCACACAGAAACGACCAGGTTGGGAATCGAACCCATGACTTCTTACTGTGAGGCAAGCGTGCTAAGTACTACACCACCATGTCACCCAGAAACAAATTTATGAATAAAAATATTTCATGGTAAAAACAAATTTCTTAATTTGCAGTGAGCTGCTTGAGGTGCAAAGCAGAAATTACCTTCATGATATTTTTAAAATTTTAATAAAATAACGAAAAACGCCTTTTTTTAAATGAAATTGTGAAAAACACACTCCAGTAAGTCCATAAAGAATAAAACATTTATTTCACTCAATCTCATCAGATATGATTGATAGCCGGCTCGGCACTCAAGCTTGTGGAATAACTGTGAATTATTTATTTCTGTGATTGCAAAGCAAGTACGCTACTGTTATTCTTCAGACCTCTTTGTTCTGCCACACTTCTGCTGCAGATTTCAAGATATTGACCCCATACCAACTTCAGCACATCCATCCTGTGCCTGAGTGTTGTGTTTCTATACAGCTTTTGGAAAGGTGTCTTTCTTTTCTTTTTTTTTTTTTTTTAAAGAATACATGGCCTTCCAATGTACTAATTAAAGTCATAAGACCACATTCTTCCTTATTATTCACACTCCATGGGATAACATCAAATGAATGGACAACACATACATGAAATCAGTTCTGACCTTCACTCATCTTATTCTTGATTTTTTTAACCATCCCTCTTCCTCCCATTAGAGGCAATGCAATCCTTTGTCAAATTTTTAAAAGCCAAGCCGTCCCTCTTAGTTATGATTCATTTAACATCCATCAAATTTAATTTCATAGATTACCACCCTCCAACTTAGTTTTACTCCTATCGAGAAGTCCTTTCACAACCTACGCCTGCGTCTAAATTCAAAGATATAACTAAGTATGAGTGTGAGTATGAGTTGTTGTTTAGCGCCACTGGTGCAATATTTCAGTCATTAGTGGCGTGAAATTAAGTAATTTCCTACAAGTTAAAATAAAAAAACAGCATAAAAGCAGTAAAATACCAGTTTGTAATGCGGTTAAAACTTGTAAGGAGTTAAAAATTATAATTTGTCAATTAAATTTACTTTTTTTATGAAATCTAAAATGCGATGTTCGCCGAACTGATGTAAAAGTTGTCCCAACGTAATGGAGGAATAAAATGTTTTCCTGATATTTGCAGTGTCCCAACACTCCAAACCAAAGAAAACTAAATGCATGATATTCAGTCACCAAAACACTGTCATATGCCCCCAAGATCACCTGTGCTGATGGTTCAGAACTAGATTCTGTTAGCTCCTACAAATACCTTGGCTTCTGGTTGGACCCCTCACTTTGTTTCAAGCTCCACACCAATAACCTTTAGGCCAAAATTAAGGCCAGACTAGGCTTCCTTCACTGTCCGAAGGCCTCCTTTATACACTCTGCTAAACATACCAGTACTCTGGTGAAGATGACCATACTTCATATGCTGGATTACGGTGATGTCATCCACAAAATGGCTCCCAAATGTGCCCTTAACTGCCTGGATATTCTCTACCAATCATCCATACGTTTTACCACTGGTGCACCGTACTCCACCCATCACTGTGATTGGTACAAACTGATTGGCTGTCCCTCCCTTCACACCAGGCGTCTTCATCACTGGCTCCGATTTATCCATAAGACTCTTTTAAGGAAAACGCCCCAATACCTCTCCAACCTTTTGCACCATTCCGGCAGTAACTATCACCTTACGTCCAGCAACCACATTACTTTATCTGTTCCAAAGCCCTGTACTGGCTTTGGTCAGAATTCCTTTCATTTCACTGCAGCAAAGGATTGGAACACCTTTCAAAATTCCTTCAAACTTTCAATTCTCCCATGAATTGCCATGTTTAAACTGATATTGAAACACTCTATAGTTATCTGTTGTAATTGTTGACTCCCCCTCTCGTCTCTCCCCATATATTTTAGTAGTTATTTAAGCTATTTTAACTTCACAGTCTCATCTTTGGTTGTGAATTTTGTATTGTTTCTTTTTATTTGCTCTTGTTTGGCCTCGTTTGATCTTGTTTTTATTTTGTCTTGTTTTGTTTTGTCTCATTTTTGTCTTCACTTTCTTTGCTGGGGCCTCTTGCCAGGTCATCATTGTAACTGAGAAGTTGTTCTCAATTGATTTTATCTGGTAAAATAAAGGTTAAAAAAATAAACAAACTACACCAAATCACCTGACACCCATTCATCATGAGCCATGATTTATTAAATTTTTTCATTGATAAATCTAAGCATGAGTACCTAAACACGCCAAAACCTTTTTTTTAATACTATAGTCCTGTGCAGACATTATGCTGTTCACCACTACTGATGAATTGATATGAGCCTTTCAACATTTCCTGTTACACATGAACATATGTATATTTTCATGATCAGGTGATATTTCCTTGCATTTTCAAAGCTGCATTAGTTTGAAAAAGCTGACATTTCGCTCTCACAAGTGCATAAAATTGCTAGAATAGGACCTGAATTCTTCACTTCACTTCATATAAGGTAAGACAATGGCAAAAATAACAGTAAGCAGATATTAAACTAACAAATTAAATATAAACTAGTGAATGGAATAAAACCAGTCACATAGACGCATAATGTAGTGACATTCACATGCATCAGAAACATTGCCTCGTTTATAGGAACAAATTATATATACCACTTTTTATTATGGAAATTTATGTACATTAATACGTAAATGTATTTTGAATACATATGAATCATTTGCTTTTTTTCCAAAGTACAATGTTGCTCCCATGTGTGGAATAATATTTTATTTATTTGTTTATTATTATTATTATTATTATTATTATTATTATTGACATTTTTTCCTGCATAAAGAAGATTGTAATAAAAATAGAGCATTGTGCAAAGACATATACAATGTATGCAAGTTAAGTTTGGCTTTAATTTCTCTTTAAATCTTAAATTTACAGCTTTATCTCTGACTGTCCCAAAGCACTGATCCTGGAGGCTCTTTTAAAATTAAAATTAACATCTTCTTATAGAAACCTTTACCATTTCAAATAGTGCACACATTTTTAACATATACATTGCACATAGCCTATCAGCCGTACAAGTCACTACGTGAATTACTATAGAAATAATCACATTAATCCAACAAGAGTAATTTAAACTGTATACCTGGTATTATTTTCGGACCCATTCTTATAGAAACTTATTTACCATCTTCTGACCAATCAGATTCAAGAATTCAGCAGGTTTATGGTACTTCAGAAAACCTGCATAAAACACTGCAAGTGATGTGATAATTATATCCCTGCCGGCTCAACATTCTTTCATTTCATATTTTTTGCATCATGGTACATCTACTATATAACAGCATATTCACTGTCCTTCATAAAGTGACTAGCAGGAATGTCTCTGTGGTGAAATAATCCGGATGCCTGTTGTTTACATCAAGTAGGGTGGATCAGAGCTAATGAAAGAGGACAATAGGACAATGGGAGAGTTGCAAGAAGATTTTTCCGTACATCACTAAAAGCAGCTCGAGTTTCTGAATGACTTGTTTGCTCCTCAACAAGGCCTCTTCCTCTAAAACCTCAGGAAAAGCCTTGGGTGAGAAAATGCACATAAAAGTCACATGGGCCAAAGTCCTGCAGCCAGATTTGAACGATTCATGGTGCTTTTGCTGATTCATAAACCTCCGCAACTCAAGTGATTATTAGCTCATGCTGTGCTTAATAACCATTCGTCATGCAGTTTCTTTTGATTGTGAAAGTAATAGGTTCCAGAAACAATTTTTAGTATAATTTAAGAGCTGAGACCACCAACACTACATGATTGGTAAACTAAAACCTGACACATTTCTTATATACTCATCATCTGGATGAATTAAACATGTATTTGATTCCGAATAGTGGAGAATAATAACAGTATTTCCCAGCATCAGTAGAAAATCAGGAGGCTGTAGCAGTGCAAACACATATATACTCAGCACCAGCAAGTCTGTGAACAGTTTAATCGTAACCACCGTGTAACCATAGTTTCTTTTTATAAAATGCTTCTAACTAAGAGTAAAGGGTTAAATTGGATGCTTCATAGGAACCCATTGAACTTATTTGGCATGACATTTCTCTCTGATGTGACAGATGTCAGGATCAGGAAATGATCTGCTGTTAAGATCTCATCACTTTCCAACTGATCGGAGTCCAAAAGTTGGTGGATAGTAAAAAACAGTTGGACATTAAGTTTTATTCTATTCACTTCTTGGATATGAGCAATAACCGGTACCAATTAGCTCCTTTATTAGTAACATATCTAAGAATTGGGAATGAAAGAACTGGGGAAGAACATATATATTTGTAGTTTTCAAGAATTACTCATATTAAATTTGAAATGAATTGTTGCAGTAAGTTTGCCGGTGTGCCATCTCAGCCGACATTGGGCGAAGGCGAGTACACTATGGACAGCTCACTGAACGATTGCAGGCCAATACACATACAACCATTCACATTCATATTTATATCTAGGGTCAATTTGGAACAGCCTATCAGTCTAACCTGCAAGTCTTAGACTATAGGAGGAAACTGGAGTATCTGGAGGAAACCCATGTAAGCATGAGGACAACATGGAAACTCCACATAGAAACGCTTGGGTTTGGATCCCAGGATTTTTTTTTTCTTTTTTTGCTGTCAGGTGGACGTGTTTAACACTACACCACCATGCCACCGCAAAGCAGACATGATCTTGTGTGATTTTTCTTTATTTGAATAACATAATAAAATTGCTATATGTCGCTACAATCCCATAGGTTTGAATATAATAGAACAGTTATTCCACTCAGTCTATCTGATAGCCATAAGCTCATATGTGTATATTTTGATTTTGTAGAAAGTATTAAATTCTGTTTAATATAACTGATTTAATATTTCCAGGCAGTTGAAGCTACTGTCAACTGTTTTCAACCAGTGTGATGATAATCAGGTTGTCATGGGTCGGCCAGCGAGACACACCGTGACCGCAATGATTCTTCTTGCGCCCCATTTGCAGGACCACAGATCCAAAAAGGCAGTGAGAGCTCAGGGTGCAACAAGGAAGTTTA
>JAQNCB010000023.1:36289421-36301771 GCA_030068295.1 Euristhmus nudiceps | reverse complement strand
GTTTTATTGTTTTATTATTGTAAAACCAAGGGTACGCCCATAAAAACAGAATTTATTTGCCTGGCGGTGTTGTTTTCGGGGTCAGAGACGATATTATCTGACACTGTAGAGGTGTTCCATAGATAAGAGTCATATATCATATACACCATGATGATAAGATACAGATCACATGGCAGTTTAGGTTTAGGTGCAAGACTTAGGATAGTTAAAGAAGCTTCTGAGTATGAAGCGATTAATAATAAAAATAAAAGTACTGCGTTTCTCCCTAGCTTTGAATTCTAAGCTTTTTTTCCCCTCTTGCTGTATGCAGTCTGTATTTCTGTGGACTTCCCCCACTTTGGCTTAAAGTGTTACAAAGGCAAGTTGTCACAACTAGTTAGAGACTTGAATTTCAAGGCGACGTGCCAACCGCCTTCTCAAGTGCTCGGCTCATTCATATGGGTTTGTGTGAAATTCAAAAGCAACCAAGGAGGTGAAATTTGACTGTGTCGCCCGCCAGAAAATATGTGAGATGCATGCTGTTAGCAAGTTGGCTGGCCTTCAAGCAAAAAACGACAGAAGGAAGGGGGGGGGGGAGACAGGGTGAGAAGGTGACAGAAAAATATTGTATTGGTACATCAGATGAGCACTTGAGGGAATAATTGGCTGTGACAAACAGCTCTTGCATTGGGCTTGTTGGCTGTGCTGAGCGCTCGCCAGAAAACAGAAACTGAGCCTGGTGTATCCTGTCTAATCCTGAATCCATAGCGGTTAAATTATTCATTCATTCATTCTCTAAGCCGCTTAATCATAATTAGGGTTGCAGCGAGGCTGGCGCCCATCTCAGCCGACTCTGGGCGAGGATGGGGTACACCCTGGACAGCTCGCAAGGCCATTGCAGCCAAAACTCACACAGGAGATTTGGAACAGCCAGTTAGCCTACTGTGCATGTTTTTGGACTGTGGGAGGAAACTGGAGTACCCAGAGAATATGCAAACTCCACACAGAAACACGCAGGCTGGGAATCGAACCCAGGCCTTCTTGCTGTGGGGCGAACGTGCTAACCATGACGCCACCGTACCGCCTGGTTAAATTATTAATATTAAATTATTATTATTAGCTATTCAGTGATTTCAGGAACTTGCAGTAAGAAGGTGCTATGGTGGGGTAGTAGTAAGTAACGTCCACCTCACAGCAAAATGGCGTAATAGGTTTAAGTCCCAGGCTTGGGAGTTTGCATGCCGTTGTCCTCCCACAGTCCGAAAACATGCACTTCAGGACAATTTGGCTTACGAAATTGCTCCAGGTGTGAGTGTGTGCATGCATAACTGGCGAGCTGTTCAGGGTGTACCCTGCCTTCACTCGGTGTCGGCTGATATAGGCTCTTTCCGCTCCGCCACCCAAATTGGATTAAGCAGGTCAGCGAATGAGTAAATGAGTGAGTGAGCGAGTGAGTGAGTGAGCTGTGGATGGTGCGAGAAAGAAGTTCACCACGTGCATTTTAACAGTCGTGTTTGAAAATGATCATTCCTTCACCAGCATCTCGTATTGTGTTCTCTGGTCTTGTAACTAAGAAACAAAGCACTGACCCTGGAGAGTCCTTCCAAAAGTATGAAATAAATATAACATTGCTTCATGGAAAAATTTCACCACATTAACAAATACATAAGTTGTTTTATACTGTCATGTGGTGCATTCACCATAATATTCTTGTTTACTAGTGCTATTGGAGACTATGATTTATCATGTGATGATAAAAAAAGTCTGTTATTTCTTATAATGATCCATTGTTTATATAACTGTCTCACAAAACACACTTTTTTGCTGCAGTATTTTACATCATTTGGACTGTTTACTGGGGCTTTGGCTGTTTGCTGCTGTACTGAATGATGGTCTGTAATGTGGTGCTATCTTTCCCGGAGTGTATTCTGTCTCTCATACAAAGTCTGCTGAGATTGGCAGCAGTTTCCCATGTGACTCTGATGGGATAAGTGGCATAAATAATTGATGGAAAGGCGCTGCCAACTTTGCGTTAGCACAAACCTGCTTATTAGCTGCAGATTAGAGGTCATCTTTTTCCAGCCAATGCGAATTACAGAAATTAATATCAGGATGTGTAACGTGAGGATTATTATTATTTTTTATTATTATTATTATTATTATTATTATTATTACTATTTAGGATCATGTGTGGGTTTTTTTTTGTTTTTTTTAAATGAAAGACAGGAAATGCTAACAGTTTTACTACTTTTACTAACAACCTTAAAAATATGAACTCACTTGCTCATTTGTTAAACCACTTAATACTACTACAGTCGTGCAGAAGCTACGTACTGGGCAAAGGCGGCATACAGCTTAAACGGCTTGCCAAACCATCACAGGTCCACCCTACACACAACCAGTCATACTCACGTTCACACCCAGATTAGAACAGCCAGTTAGCCTAGTGTGCATGTTTTTGGACTGTGAGAGGAAAACCGGAGTACCCAGAGGAAACCCAGGTCAGCATGGAGAGAACATGCAAACATGAAATGTCATCGTCGAGCCCAGGACTCATACCCAAAGACCTCCTTGCTGTAAGGCAGACGTTCTAACCACGACAAAAATATACACTTGTATAAGGTTTCTAATTATTACTGAACTATTTTCTATTCTTTTATTGTAATAATTTTAAATTGCTGCATTCCGAGTTTTTTTTTTTTTAAATACATTTGGTTTACTTAAAAAAAAATAATAAAAAATGTAGGTGTTATTTCGGGCGGCACGGCGGCATAGTGGTCAGCATGTCCCACACATGGGCATTTCTATGTAAAGTTAGCACTTTCTTCCCTTGCTTGTGAGAGTTTCCTCTGGGTACTCCAGTTTCCTCCCACAGTCCAAAGAAATGTGTATTAGGCTACCTGGGTGTTTGAAATTGCACATCGGTGTCAGTGGACTGACAGCATTTGTGTGTGCATTGCTCGACAATGGTCTGGCGAGCTGTTTAGGGTTTACCCCACCTTTTCCAAGTGTTTGGCTGAGATAGGCTCTGGAGTGGTACTGTATCATGATAGGTCTCATTATCCGGATAGAATATGATATTATCCAAGAAATAAGATTTTGTTTGTATATCACATCCTTACTGGTTACAATAAAATGATAAGGTATCAAAACTGGCAAAAATATATGGACACTTTCTGACCAATCAGGATTGGGAACATCACTTTGATATAAGTGATAATAATGGAGGACATGCTGTTGCACACCTCCAGGACATGCTTCACAGTAATCATCCACAGATAAATAGAACGGCCACGTTTTGATGGAGTGGAAGGCACTTGATTTGTGAACGATAAACAGATCGTATGTACTGAGGAACAGGGTGTGTTGGCTGCAGTGGAGGGTTATTTTCAGCCCTCTGACAGTCCTCATGGTGAACAGCAGGTTCAGATGGAGCTAAAAGTCATACAAGGACATGAAATCCAATGCTAGTTGCTCCATTCCTATGCCCAGTGATGTTCTACACCACAGAGCTTTGATATAATATATGCACCATATTGTTGTGTAAAGGTTACTGTAGACACTTGAACTGTCATCACTGTGTGTTTTAATTTTAATCAGGAGGAGGTGTGTTTGAGCAGCATGTGTGCATTAGAGATAAAGTCGGTTCCATTCAGAACTGTTCAGTCAGAGAGCTTATTTTGGTTGAATTTGAAGCAGCAAGCATGTAGAAGACAATACAGTAAATTCATTCTCTGGGTAAGTTTCATAAAAAATGTATTTAATATGATTTTTTTTTCAGTTTTTTTACATTTCATGTCAGTAGTGTTCGTGTATGTATCTTGCAGTCATGGTGTCTGTAAGCATTTTTGTTGGGCAAATGAAACAAACAAAAAACCTCTGCCAGATTTACAAAGCAAGAGGATCCTGGGTTCGAGTCCTGGGCTCAACAAGGGCGTCTTCTGAGTGGAGTTTGCATGTTCTCCCTGTGATTTCATGGGTTTCCTCCAACAGTCCAAAGACGTGCACATTAGGATACAGTCGTCCCTCGCTGTGTCTCGATTCAGGTTCGACGGCTTTAGTGCATCGCGATTTTTTTTTTTTTTTTTTTTTTTTTTTTAAATATTCATGGAAAAATAAAAAAAATTGGAAAAATTCAGGAAAATGACGCGAGAGATCCCTACTGACTCTGATTCGGTTCTCAGGTTGACTCGGCTCTGAAGTCTCGAGTCAAATCTCGCAAGCTGATTGGTCGAGACGAATTTCCCAGCATTCGTGTAACAGAAGAGGCAGAAGTCAAGGAAAGTGAGTAGAGCCTAAATAAAATTATGTTAAAAGTTCTAAAAACCACATTTCTTACACTTTACTTACACTTTGTGTACAATTACACGTATGTATTTTATATTATTTATATTTTATTTATATTTTATGCATTGTTTTTGAATGTTTAATAGTTATTATAAGCATTTATAGCGTCGAATATGTATTTATTGATATTATATACACGTATACATCAGTCAGGCGGGTCGATCCTACTTCGCGGAGATTCGGTGTTCGTAGGGGTCTCGAGCCTCGAATAACTGAGAAAAGTGAGGGATCCCTGTAATTGGCTGTTCCAAATTGCCCCTAGGTGTGAGAAAGAATGATTGCATGTGTAGGTTGGCCCTGCAATGAGCTGTTTAGGGTGTACCCCTTCCTTCGCCCACTTCAGCGGCTCCAGCTTTTTGCCGCACAAAACTCATTTTACGGTGACATCCAATTTCTTGTTTGAACAATTCTGCAGGCTGTTTATGCACGAATTCATTTGCATCCAGTTTGATAAATGAGGTCTAGTGGAAAGTTTAATTTGTAAATCATGCTAAAATATTTGGGTGTCATGATGGTAAAGATCAAACATATGAATTTTCTTTAAAACACTTCAACTTGCCATCCAATTGCTAACATGCATTATTTATTTACTTAGTTATTTATTCTTATGTTGGGCGGCACAGATTACAATGATAGCATAGTAGTTAGCATGTTTGCTTCAAAGCAAGAAGGTGCTGGGTTTGACTCCCATGGTCGGTTAGGGTGTTTCTATGTGGAGTTTGAATATTTTTTCCGTGTTTATGTTCTGGGTACATTCCTCTGGGCACTCCGGTTTCCTTCCACAGTGCAAAAACATGGTTGTTCCAAATTGCCCCCAGGTGTGAGCGTGAGAGTGAATGGCGTGTAATGTATTGACACTGCGACAGAGGGGCAAGCTGTTCAGGGTGTAAATTGCCTTCGCCTACAGTCGGCTGAGATAGGCTGCCTTCCCACAACCCTTATAGACTTAAGCGGGTCAGCAAATAAAGGAATGAATAAATGATTGTGTTTTGGCCATTAAACACAAAATAAACGAAGCTACGTATGTCACTTTGGTGCGTTTGTTTACTTTAGTAAGAAAAGCTATTTTAAAACACTGCTAATCTGTCTTTTTTTTTGTTGTTTTTTTAATTGTAGAATTATTTTACTAAAAATTACACTTATTACTTATAATTATACACCTTAAATAATATGTTGCAAATTTGATGTAAGTTAGGCAAGTCAAGCTCACATGAAATGTGTCTGAGCTAAATGTGTATGAGCCCGCAGGCAAATCCTGGCGACAAAATTAGGATGGTAGTGAGGCAAAGAGCAATGGCTAAAAAGAGAGGGAGAGGAAATATTAAGTTGAGAGTAGCAGCCAAGGCCAGTGGGTTACATAATGGTCTCATCAACACATATGTGCAATGGGCTGTGCTCGGGCACCATGGGACAAACTCTCTAGGGATGGGGGGAAGTCCAAAAAGCAGCCAATGAAGATGAGAGCAAGGAACATGCCAGCTCACTCTGCCTCTCCTCTACCCTCCCTTCCCTTTTGGATTGAGACACGTCCTGTTTTGTTGCTGTGGAATGTCCTGATGAGAAGTCGTTCCTTTGGTTCTGATTGAGCCTGCGCTGTGTGTGGATTCACTCTAATGCTCTGTTTTTAGTAATGGTTGGTGTGTTTGAATAAAATTGCAATAAATTCTGCTGAGTTTATGGACCTTATAGAGCATTTGGGGTCTATTTACATTGTCTGTACACTGGGGAGGGCGCCACGGCGGCATGGTGGTTAGCACGCCAAGGCAAAAAGGTCCTGGGTTTTGATTCCTGGTCTCGGGAGTTTCTGCGTGGAGTTTGCATGTTCTTTCCATGCCTGCATGGGTTTCCTCCGGGTACTCTGGTTTCCTTCGACAGTTCAGAAACATGGACACTAGGCTGATTGGCTGTTCTAAACCGCTTCTAGGTGTAAGAGTGAGTATAAATGGTTGTATGTGTGTTGGCCCTGCAATGGCCTGGCGAGCTGTTCGGAGTGTAGGCTGCCTTCACGCAAAGTCGGCTGGGATGGCCGCGAGCCTCCTCTTGATTCTAATTCGGATTAAGCGGATTAATGTGTGTGTGTGTGTGTGTGTGTGTGTGTGTGTGTGTGTGTGTTGACCTGCCATGGTCTAGTGAGCTGTTCAGGGTGTACCCGTTCTTCGTCCAGTGTCAGCTGAGAAAGGCATTAAAGGCCTCGCAACCCAAGTAGGAATAAGCGGTTCTGCAAACGAGTCAGTGGGTGAGTCAGTGGGTGGGTGAGTGAGTGGATGAATGAATGAGTAGGTGAATGAGTGGGTGGGTGTGTGAGTGGGTGGGAGAATAGGTGGGTGAGTGGGTGGGTGAGTGGGTGAATGGGTGGGTGAGTGGGTGGGTGAGTGGGAGAATAAGTGAGTGAGTGGGTGGGTGAGTGAGTGGGTGTGTGAGTGGGTGAGTGGGAGAATAAGTGAGTGAGGGAGTGGGTGAGGGAGTGGGTGAGTGAGTGGGTGAGTGAATGGGTGAGTGTGTGAGTGGGTGAGTGAGTGGGTGGGTGGGTGGGTGGGTGAGTGGGAGAATAAGTGAGTGAATGAGTGAGTGGGTGAGTGAGTGTACACTGGGGAACCCAACTGTACTTGTATAATACCTTTATTTCTGTTTATTTCTAAACCTATTTATTCCAAAGCCTAGTGCAGCCGACTGCATGCAAAGCGGGAATACTCCTTAAAATGAGATGCCAGTCTATCACAATGCACCATATACACACATTTAGTAGAACCATTTCACAAGCGGACTCATTTGGAAAGCGTGGGGAAATCAGAATAACCCGAATAAAACCAGAGCTCGGGACAAACCAGGAACCCTGGAGCTGTTAAGCAGTAAAGCTTCCCACCATTCAACCATCCTTTCCTCCTGAATTCATGTTATCTGATGATTATTTCCCACAGCTCTAATATCATCTCTGGCCCAAATGGAAGAAAATGGTTGTTTTTTCATCAGGCGATTATAATCTACCATGTTAAAGCATGAAACGTAGCTAACAACAGAAGCACTGATGTTAATACACCGATTATAAGCCTTCTGTTTCCTCAGTGTGATTTTTATAATGCCTCCATTGTATTTCTGATTGCTTTATCATGTGAAGGCTTTCTGAAATCCAGTGAGCTGTTGGTGCATCACATGAGTCCTCGGGGTAGATTTGTTTAGGTCAGGATGATTCCAGCTGAAACACTGAAATGCAGCAGTTCTCAAAGGATTTTCATCGAGGAAGTATTTCAAAGCAGATTTGCAAACTTGAATAAACTTGGCATAAAGATTATTTTATATGTCCCAGTAGATTAAGAGCTGTACAGTCATCTCTCGCTATATCATGCTTCAAATTCTGCAGCTTCAGTGCATCGTGGATTTTTAAAAAATATTCATCGAAAAATTTAAAAAAGGAAAAACTGGGGAAAAGTTCAGGAAAATGCCACGAGGGGTCGCTACTGACTTGGATTCGGTTCTCGGGTTGACTCTGGCTCCAACTTTGAGTGCTGATTCTCATCCCAGCCTCTTCTAATGCTGGGAAATTCGTCTCGACCAATCAGCTTGCGAGGAACACAGCTCTGAAATCTCGCAAGCTGATTGTTCGAGACGAATTTCCCAGCATTAAGGGATTTCCCAGCAAGAAGAGGCGGAAGTAAGTAGACCCTAAATAAAATTATGTTAAAAGTTCTAAAAACCACATTTCTTACACTTTATTTACATCTATGTATAATCACACGTATGTAAAGTATTAAAATTACGTTAAAAGGTCTAAAAACACATTTTTTCCACTTTATATCTTTGTAGAATTACACGTATGTATTTTATATTATTTATATTTTATTTAAACCTTATGCATGTTTTTTAATGTTTAATTGTTACTACAAGCATTTATAGAGTTAAATATGTATTTATTGATATTATATACACATATACGATCGATCCTACTTCGCGAAAATTCGGTGTTCGCATTGGGTCTCGACCACCCACTAACCGCGAAAAGTGAGGGATCCCTGTAGCTCCAAAAATGAAATAATCTCCTTTTTGAGCTCCCACACTCGCTGACATACTTTCCCCAAACCTAACCAGCGAACATTAGATTGGTAAAGCAAGTCCCTGTGATCAGCATCAGTTTCTTCAAGAAAATGAATAAACTAACGATGGTGAAGTCCCCTCGTTCGAATCAAACGAGTTTCACAACTGGCTTCATTACGTGGTCAAGCTGCAACATGGATTTGCACAGTGCTGCCTGGTGAATTATGCCATGTAGGAAAATTACCTCCTGCTCAGGGTTGTCCTCTTTTACCCCGTCCTGGATACTTTTGAGCAGCCCGCTGTTTTTTTACCCATCAGATTTGGTGATCCATCTGTGATAACGTTGGCAAGCATACTCCAAGGTAACTTGTGCCTCTTTATTACCGCTGACAAGCTGTTCTATAAATCCTCTCCCTGTGTTTTTTCTTTCAGGGATTCCATAGCCAAAAACTCCTTTGTTATCTCAAAGTTTTCATTAATCCCTCTGATAAAAATCCGCTTTTTTGCTGAGCATGCTAGTTAAGTGTTCGTCAATTAGTTCAATACGCCGAGTCACTGTCCTGCGTGATAAGCTAATTTTTTCAACTTTGTTCTTGCTCTCAACATAAAATACTTGCTGTCTATGCACTATTGGCCTAATGCGCCACCTGACGTTGAAATGATGTCATTACAAGCCAAAGTGAAATGAATGCAATCAATCATTCACATCAAATATGAATTCTGTACCAATAAATCTTTGGCGGGCCGGATTAAAAAGATCAATGGGTCGGATTTAGCCCGCGGGCCGTATGATGCCCAGGTCTGATGTAGAGTGTGTCTTTGAGAAAAGTGTGTGGAGAAGTATGGTGTGTTTATATTCTTAACTATACTTCAGCAAGTGTCTGTGTGTGGGGGTAGGCTTGCCTGTTTATGATCTGTAGAGGATTTTTCTGTAGCCCATACAATATTATTCACGTCTACCTAGTTTAATTATACGCTCTCCGTGTGTTTTAGGAGATGCTCATTTTATTCTGAGCCTCACTTTGCATCTCTGTGAATTAATCTGACAAGTTAAATCCAAGATGAGTATGGCAGCAATTGCAATTCAGGGCAAATAACATGGGTATACCCACAATACTGACGTGCATTGCACCAAACTGAAGTGTTTTATATCTAATGTACACCAAAAAAAAATATTTTGGTTTGTGGAAGTTCAAAAGCCAGGAGGGTTCCTTTCTCTGGGTATTGGACAAGAACAAAAAATGCAAGTTTCTGCTTTCCTACTGACTGCTCTGTGAATATTTTTCCTTCACATTTGCATATAATGTCACTGCACCAGAAAGACCCAATGGCGCCATATAAATGCATGTCCCTTATTGATTGTGTTTTAGTTCAGATATAAATGTGACTATAAATAAACTCCGTTACTTCAGTTTCCTGTACCATCACAGCATACCCTGTCTGAATAAGGTTTAATCATCCTATGTGGTTCAGTGAATCACAGCACTTAAACATTTATGCCATGCTGTCATCTCAAATTGCCAATTTAGCTAAAAGGATGACGTGACTTTATTAAATGGATGATGTTATGAAAAATTCCGATCAGTACTTTCTTTTACCTTTTGCCCTAAATTTAACAACCGCTTGTCTAATGATCACATCATTTGAAATGTCTGAAATGGCTTGGCTGTCATTTGCCATTTGCCTCATTCTCAATATGTAACATCCGAGCAAGTACAAAGATAACACAGTGGGGTTTGTGACACATCCGGCTTCTGTTGGCCAAGCAAGCGTGGCGCCTTTCAGACATTCAATGGAGGACACTGAGTCATACTGGACATTACACTCTATGCAAGACAATATAAGAGAGTGCAGAGAATCAAAAGGGAAAGAGGACAGAGCTGGATATTGTCAAATCAACACAAAAAAACAAACAAAATAACTGATTACACATGCTAACATTCGAAAGTTCCTTTCTGTATAGTTAACTCTAGAAATACTTGAACACTTGGTTTGAAAAATAGTACAATATCTGTGGTTAATAGGTTTAATTTCACACTAAAAAATAAGAAAGAAATCTAATGCGTTAATAAAATAAATTTATACCAAACAAAATCCTAATTAAAAATATTACTTAAAAAATATGTGAGTCAACATGGAAATTTAATTTAGTTGACAATATTTACAAAAGTAACACTGACAAATAACTCTTATTTTCTAGTTTTCCATAAAATTATTATCACAGATACAAGAAGATCAGGTTTAAATACCTAAAATAGTTATGAAAGAGAAGTGAGCTAATTTACCATCTTGTGTGATGTACTTTCAGCTTTTCTGTCCTCATTTGCAGGAATAGTTCTCATAAGTACCCTCTATGTGAATTAATGGAGGACCCTGCATCAATGCAGACTTGACTGCACTCTCTGACCCAACACCACTTGAGATTATTAGCGCTGAACAATAGAGCGGACTTCGAGAGCAAGGAGTAACAAGGCAACTATTGCAATGTTAAACCCCTTGTCAACTTTGTTCTATTAGCTGTGCCTTCTGTGGTTAATTAACCATCGATTTGCAAAAGACGGAAAACAATGTTGCTCTTTCAGTTGAGAGATTTCAGAATTTCCTTTTTTTTTTTTTGCAGCCAATACCAATCAGAATGATCTACTTACCTTTACCCCATACATAGAAAAAAGTGACCCTCTTTCCCACTCACTCAGCCATTCTTCTGCATGCAGGTGAATCTGCATAGCAGCAGTTATAACATTTTACATATTATGTTTTATGGTGCCTACAGACATGAGATTTCATCAGTCAAATAAGGTTATTGCAGTTCCTGCTGTGCAACATGCATCAAATAATACATTATCTTTGATGTATGTAGACTGTTCACTAATTCTAGTATACACGACAGCAATCAGTATATTGTCAGAATATTATAACACTGTCAAAATGTTGTCCAATGTTATCTTTGGTAGTTACACCAAATACAAAGAAAATTGTATTGAAAATTTAATTGAATTTCTTTCGCATTGATTATTTCTTGCCTTGGAAAAAAGGTGTAGACTCCATAAGACCTCTGAGGCAGTGCTGTGGTATCCGTCGCCAAGCACTTTACAACACATCCTTTAATTCCTGCAAGTTGCATGGTAGGATCTTCATGGTATGTCCGACACATTATTTAACCATTCTTTAACAGCTTTTGCAGTATGGTGTGGTGCGTTATCTTGGTGAAGGTGGATATTGCCACTAGAGATTAATACTGGTCTGTAACAATATGTCAAAGTAACATCCACATAAATTTTAAGTCTCAAGGTTTTTTCAACAGAATGTTATCCAGAACACCACACTGCTTCCAGTGGCCTGCCCTTATTACACAGTGCATCCTGTTGCCATCCCTTCCCTTCCCCATGAAAGTGAGGTACATGCACCCAGCTGTACGTATGATGTAAAAGAAAATGCGATTCAGCAGACCAGTTCACCTTCTTCCATTGCTCCATGGTCCAGTTTTGATGTTTACGCGTCTACTGTATACACCTTCTGTGGAGGGCAGGGGTGAAGCATGAACAGTCTGATTGGTATGCAGCTACACAGCCTCATATGCCGCAATCTGCAATGCTCTTTGTTCTGACACCTTTCTCTCATAGCCAGCATTAAAATCTTTAGCAATTTGTGCTCTTTTGTAGGATCAGATCACAAGGTTAGCACAACAGTGGACAAGGGTCCAGAGTATATGATCCTGATTCACTGTTTGTCCTTCTCTGTACCACTTAATAGGTACTAATAAACACATACTGGGATCACCCCACAAGACCTGTTATGTTCAAGATGCTCTGACCCATTTTTCTCATCGTGATAATTTGGCCTTTGCCAAAGTCCTTCCAACACATCAACTTTGAAGACTAATTGTTCATGTGTTCCCAGATGTACCACCCTTAACCCACCTTGCCCAAAAATCGCTTAGAGTGTTCCTGGAAGGATGTGAACAGGAGGTGGCGACAGAGTCTAACTAACCGATT
>JAQNCB010000023.1:36165333-36178240 GCA_030068295.1 Euristhmus nudiceps | reverse complement strand
GCCCGCAAGACTCGAGCCGTCAGGTGTGTTGCTGCTACACGGCCCTTTTGGGAATGAGTTTGACACCCCTGTACTACACGCACAAAACCGCACTACTGCACACATCCGGTATGACAAGATGGCGTCAATAATAATAATAATAATAATAATAATAATAATAATAATAAAAGGTTTTACCAACCCACCGACCCAAAATTATTTTACAAGGTTACAGGAAACAAATGTTGTTTTTTTTTTGGCCGAAACAAAAACACATCAGAAGAAAGTTTTATTTATAGCATTTATTTTATATGTAATATATATATATTATTTGTATAGATTTATATATATGTATGTATCTTACATATAAATCTAGGTATCTTTGCAACATTTTCAAATAAAACCCAGTAAAGACCAGACCATTTTTTGTCAATCCAGTGCTGACAGACGCTGAAGATGAACACTGAGAGGAAGCTTAAATGCAGTCAGTATTTAGGACACAAGTTACAAAGGAATTTAAATGCATTCGACACCACTACAATTGATATCTATACCTTCGCTGGTACTATTCTTTTCACTGTAGCTACAATGAAGTCATTATGAGGCAAGTTTGATATTTCAGTCGAACCAAACATCCAATTTCAAATGATTTCTTCTTCCTCTTGAAACTGCCCTCAAGTACCTCGACCTTGTTTGTCTTCTGTGATTGCTCCAAGCTTCCTCTTAGTTCATCTTACAATATGCCTGCATGTTGCACAACTGATTAAAAACTCAGCCAAAAATAACCACTAAAAGGATTTGTACTGAACATACACATTTAACTGGAATAAAAGGAAAAATATGGAAACAAAATAGAAATAAAGGGAGGTGACAAATAAAGGAGGGAGGGGGACTCCGTCTCTCTCAACTCTGGTCTCCAAACCCATACTAGAAGGTTGAACAGTACTCTTCGGACGGGTTTCATTCTGACTGTACTGTGTATTTGAGCTGCTGAGAGCAATAGTGGGCCAAGTCCATTTTTGTGAATTTTCATGAGAACGCTTTTAAGTTTTAAGGCTATATAAAAAAATCAGTATGATTCATATTTCAGTCTCACTGGATATCGCTCCTAGATTATTTTTAGTCAAATCTCACTGAAGTGTGAATGGCCGGCTCAGCTCTCCCGATTCTGCTGGAATATAAGGATCAATCGGGTGGTACGTGGCATCGTGGTTAACACGCCCACTTCACAGCAAGAAGACCCTGGGTTCCAGTTGCAGGCTTGGGAGGTTCTATGAAGACTTTGCATGTTCTCCCCATGTTTGTGTGGGTTTCCTCTGGGTAATCCGGCCTCCACCCACAGCCCAAATGCATGCACATTAGCCTAACTGGCTTTTCCAAATTGCTCTTGGTGTCGGTCTAAGTCTGAATGGTTGCATGTTGCCCTGCAATGGTTTGGCGAGCTGTTAAGGATGTACCTTGTCTTCACACTGTGTTGGCAGAGATAGGCACCAGCCTCCCCATAACCCTAGTTGTAGGATTTGGCAGAGTGAGTGAGTGAGCCTGAATTCCCTCCCAGAGTACAAGAGAACCCTATCTACGCCAACAAATTTCCCAATAGTATGTGTTTTTCCTTTAATTTGCCACCAATCTGTCCAGAAACCACTGAAACCACGACTTAAATAATAAAGAAAACATCATGGACTCATACCTCACCCTTCAGCAAGAGACAAAAAAAAAAATCTATTTTTTGCATTGATAAATTGTTTACTTTATATATATATACATATATATATACATATATATATATATATATATATATATATATATATATAAAGATTTCAGCCATCAGTTGAATGTTTGACTAAAAAAAAAAAGTTTATAGAATGCTTGGATTGGGTCCCATCAGTAATCACTGAACAGTGCATGCAGGCGACTAACTTATCGAGTTGATTTCTAAAATCCCTGTCATATAGAAACACTTCCAGAGCGTTTATATATTTAATTCTACCAAATATTGTCTTATCATTCACAAAACATATACACAGCTGCACCATTATGCTACACTAATAATGAATTTCCTTTTGCTCAGCTAGAAAAAAATACATGTCTGTTAAACAATCTTATTTCTTTCTGCAGGTAAAATCAAACAGCGACACTGCACCATTCAACCACCTATTATAATAAAACGCTTTCATTTAGCAGCTTCTTCCACATTCAGCTTATAGATCTAACCTCTGGTACTAGCTTTCTCTTACTTGCTTTGAAACATAATGAGGATATCTGGTAATATGCTGCCATTACTATACTCCATATATATATATATATATATATTGTGTGAGGCACCAGCTACTTAAGTGAAAGAAACATTTTCCCCCTGGTACCAACCATCACTCTTGTCCACCAATACCACATGGCCGTATGTAGACAGCAGCATCTCTCGAACCATAAAAAAGACTAAACATGAGCAGTAAACATGGGTCACATATTGCACTGACGGTTATACAGTTTGAAAATAAAATTTAAGAAGGTGCCTCTGAATAAGGGCTGCATACACACACGGCGTCTCTCCCAAGTGTCACAGCCCCTCTGTATTCAGTTTCCCCTTCAGCTTGACTTGACATAACCTTTACAGTATACTGAGCTCAACCTGTTGCTTCCTTCACGCTCCAGGTTCTGAGGTGGAAAGATTCAATTTGATAAACAGTACAGCGGTTCTGGTGATGAAAGGGCAGCACAGTGAACCGCTATTCACGGCTGGACTTTGAAGGCCAGGAGCTGCTCCGAGTGCATGTTGTTGAGCGAGCGGAGCTCGGGGAGTTTCAGAAGCAGCTTGGTAAAGATGGCACTCTCGTTCGGGTGGCTCTGCGTTATGAGGCTGCGTAAGCCACGGATCAGCGACTCCTGTAGCGCTTCGACCGACTTTGCGTTCTCAAGGCCTGAGCGGTCTGAGGAAACACCAGTGTATTGGGGTCAGTTTCCAAAATCTGTCAATAATACTACTACAAGCTCTCTTTACAATCGCTGACTTTATCTTTTCTTTAGCTATATTGATGAAAATACAGCATGTCACGTGGTAGGTAAGGCTGTTGGGATTTTCACATCGGAGCCTAGTGGCTCATTAAAGCATGAGCTTATCCCAGTTTATGTATTGTGAAGCGATTAGAAGTTCAACTCCTCCTGGATGGGATGCAAGTTACCTTCCCAGTATTTTACTGATACTTATTTACAATGTTGGGCGGATAGAGACACACTTGTGGTTAAGACCTTGCCCAGGAGTCTTAGCACAGTCGGGATTCAAACCCATAACCCTCACCACTACGCCTTATTATGACAGGATGTACACAGTACCTGCAGAAACGAGTACTACAGCAGTGAAGAGGCTCATCTCCTCCTCACTGAGGGCCAGAGCACCGAGCTTCTCGCTGAAATCCAGCATGGAGTTGAGCAGGTCACCGGCACCCATAGAGCACAGTGTCTCCACACTGTACTTCTTCCCACTCAGAAAGGTCACAGTACGTTCCTTCACGTCAAACAAGGATGCGAAACGTACCACCAGCACCTGCACCAAGAAAACACAGCATCGCATTTATACACCATATACCGTATATCAGACGCCATAAAATAAAGTCATTAAATCATTTAAACAGCAAAGCCCTCAGAAGGAACATACCTCAAAAGTACCCGCTTTGAGAAGACTGATCTGGTCGTGCTGCGACAGCTCCCTGAACCCTGGAATGCGTTTGGCAAACTCCACCACCTCCCTTACAGCCGGAGTGAAACTCATGGAGAACTCCTCCCAGATAGCGTGGCCAGATTTATGTGGGTCAACGAAGGGAGAAGTGTTCATGGGACACACCTGGTACAGGAAGCAATGTGGGAAATGTAAGTTAGTTTACCAGGAACTACACACTCATTTGCTGAACCACCTAGTTCTACTAGGGTCATAGGTAGACTGGAGCCTATCTCAGCCAACACTGAGTGAAGGCAGGGTATACCCTGAACAGCTCACCAGACCATTACAGGGCTAACACATACAACCATTCACACTCGCACTAAGGGGCAACTTGGGCGCACCAATTAGTCTAATGTGCATGTCTTTAGACTGTGGGAGGAAACCAGAGGAAAGAAGAAAACGCAAACTCCACACACAAACGCTTCAACCCGGGTATCGAACCCAGGACCTTCTCGCTGTGACACAGACATGCCACCCACTAGTAACTAGCTAAATAATGTTAATCTTATCACATAAACTGATAGTTACTTGGTCTTGTTTTTGGAAATAAACCAAATATTATCTTAAAAAATGTAACATCGATACACTCACCAGATGCATCCTGTTGCTTCCACTCCAGCCTGGACCAGCATAGCTTCCATTGGCTCGCGTGCCATTGGAGTTGACTGGCCGGAGCGCCCGGCCATTAACCGAGGCAAAACATGGGTGACTGGGTTCACCACTGGCAGGCAGCTGGGCATGGAACTGCCCACTGGAGGCACTGCTACCCACTCTCACAGGACATCGGCTGAGAGCATTATCTTCCTGTGGTGATTGAGGATTCTGAGAGGTGCAGTGTAAATGCGGGTGCTGGCGTGTCACTGTAGCGATGTTGTTATGACGGTTCCAGACCTCTTGCGTGTCCTCTATAATGTGCTCGGCTTCGTGACCTGACCTCGTCCCTGTGGTGACCTCTTCTTCTCCACTGTCTGTGGCACTACAGGAGTCAGAGCTTACGCCTGTATCCATGGGAAACGAGGGCTCGGGATCAGTGCTCAAGCTCAACTCAGACCGGCTGCTTTGAGTAGAAGAGGCGGGAGAGAGGGAAGGCGTACCATGGGCCGGGGCCGGCGAGGTGATCTTTTCAGGACATGGCTGAGTCTGGGTGTTGGAAACTGGAGAACTGCTGCCATGCAGCTGGCTGTTGTTCATCATGTTGTTCATGACACTCTGCATCTCTAGCAGCATACGCTGTTTCTCACGCTTAGGGATTCGTCCGAAACGCACAGCTGGGGAGCAGAGCGAAGTACAATGTAATTTACGTGACCACATACCATCAGCCTGAGTGTTCTCAAGCTACAAAAATACTGCAATCCCTAAGACCAGTGTTTGATCTTGTTCAAGAAGCTTCCTCTGTAGCTTTCTGGGACAACTACAGAAATGCAAATTCTGCCATTTTCTACTGTACACACTCCTGGATAAAGAAATAGGCCAAACCCAAGGTGGCAAATCAAGGATGTTTATTTATTAGTCGCCTAAAATATTTGTGTCCTGGCACCCAACAGACCTCACAGGCAGCGTAATCATCCCTGCAACATGTAGCATTTTTATCTGGGTGCAGGATTTTTTTAAACTGTTCCCAATAGGCATAAAACATACGCGGCCAACTAGCGAAAAACCGCTGCACCCAGCATCTTTTTTTATTTTTAGAGCATGACACATTTTTCATACAGCTCCAAGCTGTTCTAGTTAAAAATCTCTGAACTCCACAGAAAGGTACTGCTGTCGTCATTCTTGCTCTTTTTCAGGCCACCGATCAAGTAGTGACATATTGCTACGATAGTGTTGACACAGAAACAAAATCCATATTTAGCACAATCCGGATCCATGATGCATTGGGTCACTTGCACGGTTTCAGTTGCAATGCATGTTTTTACCCCCTGTTTTGCGCACACCCACATTTGCCCAATCACACCCAACAGAATGGTTCATAAGTAACAAGTTTACCAAGACCATTCACAGCACATGGCTTCACACAGCCATTAATGCGTTCTCTTTCCATAACATTTGGGGCAACAATAAAATTCCAAAACTCAACACAATATTCCTAAACAAACAGTTTACTCAGTCGATTCAAATCAGTCAGATGACTTTTGAGAATTTCTTTAATACGATGTGTATATACCAATCCACTCATTCATTCATCTTTTGAACCGACTAATCCTAATTAGGGTTGCAGGGAGGCTGGCGCCCGGGCAAGGGCAGACTACACCCTGGACAGCTCGCAAGGCCATTGCAGGGCAGAAACACCCTGATGGCTATACAGCCTACTCTTTACGAAAGTAACAATGGTTCTTTTACATGCCACATACAGTGAGAGACATGGCCAGCCTTTGATAACCCAGTTAGCTGCACTGGGGGGACTAGCAGTAACAACCCGTTGATGGTGGGGCTTGAGCCCCCAACCTTGAGATCAGTAATCCAGCACCCTACCACCAGTGATGATCATTTCACTGTAATAATCCACTTTGAGGAAAAATCTTATTACAGTACAACGGTCTATTTTCGGCTTAATAGCAGTTGGCGACATGACTATAATAAGGCTGCAGTGTGATTCATCAACAATTAGATGTAAATGTGATCTTGAAGCATGATGTGAAATTAAATATCTGGTAGCATTAAATAATACAATGTTATTAAACCATTTGGAGCTCAGATTGAATGGGAGTAAATAATAGTAATAGCACATGCAATCAATGAAATGCAGTATCTATAGCCGTTACAGTGGAATAGTGGATAAAGGATCCATGGGCTGGAGCTGGACTTTGACTGGCTACCCCCATCAACTTAACTCTAGCCTGTAAACCAGGAACTACAGAGACAACAACAAGAAACATGATTTTAACTCCACCTCAATTAATAGTGGCTATATGGGTCTGACTCCACCCCTCCCAGACATTAGGTCCGACTCGGACAGAAGGACCTGGGCCAGTTCGGACCCCACCTCGTAATCTTTTGGTTCCACTCTGCACCCCTGACGGAGGAGCTGGGCCACGTGTGACCCCACTTCCTGGCTTTTGGTTTGACTTGACCCCAGGTAGGAGGACCTACATCGGGTTTGAATCCACTCCCTGAACTTTTGGTTCGATTTTGCTCCCAAAATCTAAACTTGTTCTAACTCCACACCTGGACTACAGGTCTGATTCTGACCTCAGATAGGAGGAGCTAGACCAGGTCTGATCAAACCCCGGTATTTTGTTTCAATTGGTAAGGAGGTAGGAGGAGCTGGATCATGTCTCACTCCATCCCCTGGACCTTTGGTTCAATTTTACACCAGGAAAAGGGAACGAGATCAGGTCTCCCTCCACCCACTGGACTTTTGGTTTAACTCTGCCCCTAAGTAATAGAAAATGGACCACGTCTGATTCCAACTCCTTAAACTATGATTCTGCAGCCAGGACATACCTAACTGAAAGGTTGCAAAAAGCTTACGCATCCTTTCCCAAATCTGACCTGTAGAAATATCTGGTATAGTAACCAAATATTTTTGATACGGCAAATTGAAGGGACTTACCATCTCGAGACATGCCAACCAGCAGACACTTCTTAAAGCGACACTGCTGGCATCGGTTCCTGTTGATGCGCATGATGGGACAGTTCTCGTTCTTAAGGCACTTCTTGTACTGGATGTTCTGTTGGATACTCCTCCGGAAGAAACCCTGGTAAGGCAGAAAAGAGAGGAAATTAGCAAATCAAAAATGAATGCGCAGTATAATGAGGTCCTCAAGGTGAAGTGGAACCAAACAGGCAGTCATGAATGCTTGGCTATCAGGACAGCCAAAGAAACAGGTGCCGAGCAAAACCAGAAGACCTTTGGAATAAAAACATTTCCAAAGGCTTCTGACGGAAACGATCAGCTTCCGGAGTTAAGGATACGGTACGAAACAGGATGATCTTTTTAGTTGTAGACAGGCTTCAAACACCAAGCCAGAGGTTGGTGTACGAATGATCAGCTCATCCCAATACGTTCGGTATTTTTAAGAGTAAAGGGTATTACAGTTAATAAAAGAGAACTACTCTTTAAATGAGTGCTGAATTTTGGTGTTAATTGGGATTTTCCTGTCTTGTTGTACACAGGGTTAAAAAAGGAATGGTGATGACGGGGAGATGAAGCTGAGTTGGAAAAAGTGTCAGTTCATTTCAAACAGTAAAATAGCGCAAGACTGATCAGCTGCTAACTCTGCTCTACTGTTAGTATATCATCATGCACTGCTTCCATACATGGAAAATAATATATATTATAAATAATAACATAATAAATTAATAATTGTGCTATTATCACACGGTGGCGTATCAGGACGGCCGCCTTACAGCAAGGAGGTCCTGGGTTCAAGTCCCGGACCGGGGTATTTCTGTGTGGAATTTGCATGCTCTCGCTGTGCTTGCATGGGTTGTTCCTTGTACTGCAGTTTCCTCCCACAGATCAAAGACATGCACATTAGGATTACTGGCTGTTCCACGTTACCCCAAGGTGTGAATGTGTACGTGTGAATGGCTGTGTGTATGTTGGCCCTGCAATCGTCTGGTGAGTTGTTGACGGTGTGAGTCGGCTGAGATAGGCTCCAGTCTAATCCTAATAAGATTAAGTGATTTGGCAAATGAGTGTGTTATATTAGGATTATAAGAAATATTTATTTTAAAAACATTTATGTGCGTAAAGACAGGATTTTCACAGGCAATAAACCATTCGAGAAATGAGTCATATAGTACACAAAAGGTCAAGTTTAGGACTTGTGGTTGGAAATATCGCATCACATATTCAGACTTCTTGAGGCATGTTTTCTCACCTTGCAGCCTTCGCAGGCGTGAACACCATAGTGAAATCCTGAGGCCACGTCTCCACACACTTTACACAACAACACCAGGCCATTGATCTCTGCAAGAGTGTCAAAATATGAGTCATAAATCACCAAGGGGCAATCATGCATGGAAATGCATTTGTTTTCAGAATGATTTCATACACTCAACAACTAACGTTAGCTTTCCTGAGAGCCTCATTCATTCATTATTTGAACAACTTAATCCTAATTAGGGTCACAGGGAGGCTGGCGCCCATCTCAGTCAACTCTGGGCGAAGGCAGAGTACACCCTGGCTGGCTTGCCAGGCCATTGCAGGGCAGAAATACACTGATGGCTACGCAGCTACTCTTGACGAAAGTCAACAATGGTTCTTTTACATCAGACAGTGAGAGACACAGCCGGCCTTTGATAACCCAGTTAGCTACACTGGGGGCTCTAGACAGCCTGTTTAATGTTATTTGCTCTTAATAACCAAACTATGTGTCGATAAGCAGTTCTTGGCAGTGGAACCTATTGTGGATGTAAATGTATGGAATCAAGCACATCACTATCAATCAAGACCATTTCCTGTATGCTAATAAAGATAACAGTTTTTTTTAAATATATAACACTTTATTAGGCTTACTCACTGGTGATACCAGATTTAGCGGTAGACGGTGAGCGTGTCTTGGTGGCGCTGTGAGTCTGCGGCTGGGAGAAGCCTACTGCGTCCACCTGCTGTCCATTGTTGCGGTTGGAAAAGGACGCGATAGGTGATGAGGAAAACTGGTAGCTGCTGTTGGAGTTGTCGCTGTGGCACGACTCGGGGCTGGACGCCGAACTCGAAGAGCTGATGTAGGCTATAACGCCCCCTGGTGGAGAATCACAAGGTGAGGAGTGAAAACAAGGTTTTCAAAACAAACAAACAAACAAACAAACAAAAAACTCAGACATATGCTTCTATAACAAGTATTTGAAGACACATCCGTGGTTGTGGGTGTCGAGTTCACTCCGTTTTAGTTTGAATGGAAAAAGTAGGAAAAAAGGACTATTTATATATAAAATATTGACTCATTGCTTAAAATGTCAAATAATCAGAAAGTAGCAATAAAGTACATCACATTCTTCTAAACGAGGTCATAAATGAGATCAACAAAAACAGAAATAATCTTTGGGGCATTAAAATTGCAGCACCTTGAAACGTTTTTTTTTTTTTTCAGCCACAGTGGCGTCCTCCTTTAAAGTCAACCGTATGCTATTTTTAAAAAGCACACAGTGACACATATTAGCCATACCCTTCTGGTTACCCAGTAATATACACATCTGGGTCGTTCCAGATCATTTATTTGTTTTAGTCTGAATAGGAATCCGAATATTGGAAAAAAAAATAACAAAGGAGCAAAATATTAATACTGTTGTGTAATTTTAAAATATTAAAATTGTACTTATACTCAATAAAAACTTTTTTTTTTATTACTTATTTAGAAACAGAAAAAAAAATACTTCACATACTCAGACCAAACTAAATATCTGGCACTATGTGGTTAAGAGGAAAACTCACATGGTGTAATAATGGATCACACACTTACAGCAAGAAGGTCCTGGGTTCAATTCCCACTCAAGTCTGTGTGGAGTTTGCATGTTTTCCCTCTGCATGTGTGGGTTTCCTCCGGGTACTCCGGTTTCCTCCCAGAGTCCAAAAACATTTACGGTATGCAAATTGGCTGTGCCAAATCTCCCCGAGGTATGAAGGTGTGTGTGAATGGTTGTGTGAGTGTTGGCCCTGCGATGGCCTGACGAGTTGTCCAGGGTGCACCAAGCCCTCCTCCAGAGTTGGCTGAGATGGGCAGCCGGCCTCCCCGTGACCCTAACTAGGATTAAGCGGCTTAGAAAATGAATGAATTATTTCTCATCTAGTTTGTTCTGAATCCTGTCAGGATTTTCCCTTGTTGGGTAACTCTCTTACATAATTACCTTTTCAAAAGGGTGCAGTCAATAGATATAATAAGAATAAGTCGATTAAGTCAATTCTGGTTTGAAAGGTTTGAGTCATTGGGGAAAAATGGGGAACGGAGCTGAAAATTTTCTTTTTATGACAGAAATTCAACAGGATTTCCCCTCAAGAAACTCTCATCCTAATAAAATTAGTGTAAATAAATATTTAATAGAGAATAGTTTATTATATTATAGTGTAGCTATTTAAAATGTAATTAAGTGAGGATTTTACATAATTTATATATTATAATTAAATGAGATTATACATTTTTAGATTGAATGACATGAATTATTATTATTTAAAGAAATATTCAACATTAAAAACATTTCAAATAAAAAAAAACATTGTGTGTACTTAAAAAGGCAGTGTGGTTTAGAGATATAATGATCTAAATGCACATATCAAGTGGTTTGAGACAGATCCTGCTTAGAGACAGCGTCGGGTTTGAACACAGCAACACACTTCAGAACTAGGTCACCACTCACACTCACACACACGTTGTCTCCTCACTCACGTGGATCCGCAGCTCAGAGCCGCACCACCTGGCCGTGCAAAATTATGCAACGTATACGTCACGGCGCGTTTGAGCCAATCAGAGAACACGCACGTGCAGCGTAAACACACTTGCACATGGCTAGGGCGAGCTGTCCATGTGAATTGAGCAACTGCAATGCCGTCCAAGACAAGCTGTCTCATACTATAACAACAGCAAACACTGACGTGACGCTCATAGCCTAGTTATTATTTGTGGGTTTTGTTTTTTTTTAATTAAAAATAAGAACACAAAGAATCAGACAGTAGATACAGAACAGTTATTAACGTTATATTATTGTTAGTTAGGTCTGAGCAGAATGAGCTGTAATAGCAACAGGAAGTGGACTAATAAAGTAACTATAACAGCTCAATATAAAAATAATTATTATTATTATAAATTACATTTTTATTTATTTATTTTTATTAGAGATAATATAATATCTTACCAGCCTTTGTTGAATCCATGTCCTCCTCCAACACAAAGCTGGTTCTTTCCTGGATTTCTTTCTTGTTCAAAACTTTCTTGTATAAAATAGATATCACCACTTCATACTAAGACTGCTTTTAAAACGTTCCTGGGTGGGGGGAAAAAAACCCAAAACATTAAAAACAATCAGATATCCTAGTTTGAAATGTCGCCTATTCAGATTTGTTCCATCTGTTGAAGCTTCAGACTAATAATCAGCTCCTCGAATGATTCGAAAACAATTCTACACACTCGCTCTTGAACGCTACACGGAGTGACCGCTGTTCTCTTCCCGTTCAAAGAAATAACAATCCAATTCATAGAGCCTTACTCTTGAATGTCCCAGAGATGAGGGATTGGCTACACTAAAACAGGTCGGGTCTGTAGCGCTGTGCTGACTGTTGTGTTTCGAGTAAAAGTGCTCAGTGCGGCCCATGTGACCAAGTTCACCGGCTCCTCCTACATGGCGCTTTTGCATTGGTGTCAATGTAACCCACTGACACACTTTCATAGAGCAAAGTAACGCTGCATGCTCAGCTCAGTGTACACCAGAGCTCCTCAACATGACTCTCTCTCTCTCTCTCGCACACACACACATACACACACACACACACTGCACAATCATATAGGACATGGCAGTGGGGCGTAACATGGCCTATTAAAGTTGAAATCCCCAACTGAGTAAATGCTGATCACTAAGTGGGGAAATTAGTGCTGCTTTCTGTAGGAGTACACTTAGATCTTCTATGCACTTAAAAATAAATCTGCATGCATGGGCACTCGCTCATTCACTTGCCAAACCGTCTAATCCGGCAACGGTCATAGAGAGACTGGAGCCTATCTCGGCCGACGCTGGGCGAATTCCGCGAGGTACGTGCCAAGCAGCTCGCCAGTCCACCACAGGGCAACACACACACACAATCTTTCACGGTCACACTCACACCTAGGGGCAATTTAGAACAGCCAGTTATCCTGACGTGCATGTCGTCAGACTATGGGAGGGAACTGGGGTACTCGGAGGAAACACATGCAAACTCCACGCAGTATCCAAGGCGTGTGGTTTCCTTCTGTCAACTAGACTGGAATTTTGATTGAAGACGTTTCGCTACCTATCCAGGGAGCTTCTTCAATTCTAATAAAAACTCATGCAGGCAACCAGAATTTATACTCTGTGGTTCCGGACTTACCCTTCCTAAGAGGTGTTAGTTTCACTTTGGCCAGGGTTGTTACAGAGTCGTTAGGGTCTCTGTCTCTGAACAAGGCAGGGGTGTGAGGGTGAGGTCTTTGGCAGTTTCACTGTGTGGATGGGAGCAGAGAGGAGACTGTGAGTGGCCCAGGAATTTTGCTGCAGTTTGGCTGGGTAAAGATTCCAGCACCGAGTGGTAAATGGGTGAAAGAT
>JAQNCB010000023.1:36054055-36065144 GCA_030068295.1 Euristhmus nudiceps | reverse complement strand
ACATAATAACCAAAATTCTATACGTGAAATAATTGACAAAATAATAGTTTTACAAATTACAATAAAATTCAACAATAATAACAACAGCAGCAATCATAATAATCGACACCGCCCTCCGGGATTGTGCAATCTCGTCGTCCCAATGCGGGAGGCGTGTAGTATGCGTGAACAAAATGGCACGCCTTGCCACGGCTCGAGGAGTGGCAAGGCGTGCCACAAATGTGTGCAAGTGACAGATAGGCTTTACACTCCTAATAAATACAATAAAGTAAAAGATCAATAAAGCCCAACAGCAGGTAGACACCTCTACAACAGACTGCTATGGTGTACCGTGGATAAAAAAAATCTCCACCGTCATGTCCTCTCTAGATTTCAGGTCTAAGTGACATTCAGCGAGAAATTAACATAAAACCAACAAATGGATCATTATTAAGAGGAAAAATAACAGAAATACAAAAACTTGCTACAGTTTAGTTTCATAGGTGTGCACACCCTCCTGATTAGCACTCTACACAACTGCCCAGGGCATTTATTACAATGAACAATGCTGCATTCCAGTCAAATTTGTAACTCTGACCGCCGACTACAGTCTTAGAAAATAAAGCACATAATTACACCTTTAGGGGTTTTAGAGTCTGTGGGACTGGGGCAGTAATCTCCAAGGAATTTATTTGTCCTCAGTATACACTGCTTGAGAACATGTGCAGTTGGTACTTATTGCCGCGTCATGTGTACATTTGTGTAGGCTGTACCGAATGGGACAGAAACAGACTTCTACTGTCATGGCGCGACACGACCGCGCTGCTAGGGGCGCTGTCATGGCGTCCTTGTCCTCTTCGTACCGCCACTGCATGCTGATTGGCGCGCCTCCTCCCCTCAACATCTGCATCGTATTTGAGCGCCGCTTAAAATCTGGGCTCATGAAGGACGCCGGTCACTGGACTCTACTGGTATTTTCGTGTGTTCTGTCGGTCTGTGTGTGCTGCCCCTTTAATTAGTCTGAACTGTGTGTGTTTGGGAATTTCTGCCGGCTGTACATCAGTTTACTTTCGTTTTTACGTTTCATGTTTATCCCGTCTGTGCCACGGAGACTGTGTGCAGTGCTTATGTCCGTTTTGAGCTCAGTCAGCGTTTGTTGGAATACCCTGTAATAAAGAACTATTTACTTTGACCCATCGTCTGCTTGGCTGTTTTGGTCCGCGCATTGCTCTACAACTTCCCCCCAGCGTGTACGCTAACATGCTTAGCATGTATGCTAACCTCTACTGTACCCCAGTTTCTAATAATGCACAACAAACCAAATGAAACTAACCATTTTGCCGAATTTGCCGAACAACTTAATCTTTCTATTAGGGTCATGGCCTTCAGCCAACAATGGGCGAAGGCGGGGTACATCCTGAATAACCTCCTAGACCAGGAAACCCACACAAGCACAGGAAGAACATGCAAATTCAACACAGAAATGGCCGAGCCCAAGACTCAAACTCAGAACCTTCTTGCGGAGACTGAGTTCCTAACCAATATGCCAGCGTACCACCTGAAAACAAGGCACCAATTCAGAAGGACCTTAGGATAGGCTCACAACCTCTCAATTCAGCAAGGAACAACAATTCAACATGGTTTCCCCAATTTTTTGCCACTACTGAATTGCTGCAACCAGCAACCGGAAAACAGCGAGACACTGGACCCAACAGGGCAAAAGAACCAAGTTAAAGGAAATAGCCTCTTTTTCAGCACGGGCAGACGACTGACTACTGCAATATTATTATAAGCGTCTGATAACATGGGAAAGGATTCCTACAGAGATGCACCCTTCTTACCCTGAATAACTGCAATGTTAACAGTAGAGGGGAACTTAGAGTGCAAAATAACTCTGCCCTACAGCATGGATAATGCAGCAAATCGGCCCTATATGTGTACTGGTTTTAATTACCCATGTGCTTGTGTTATGATATGTTCTATAGTACTAGATGCCACCAAATAAGGAGAAAAAACTCTCATCTGAAGGTTTTACAAGATGGCTGGGGTTTGACATTTCAAGGTCACTCAATGTCAAAGGTAATGGTCTCATCTGAAAGTCCATATAATACTTCCTATTAGTGTTCTGAAGAAACAGCCTGCTATCAGCACTACTTTTAAAATTATTAGCGCTCTTTTGCCAAAACTTTGCCACCTTACTCTGACCTTCACTTTTGACCTTGACATTTTAAGATCGGGGCATCTCTGGGACTTGGGCAGTGTAGTGTCTCCACCAAGTTTGATGCAAATCCACCCATGCATGGGTGTGGTCAGGATATTGTTCAAAGACAAACAGACAAATAAACGGTAGTGATTACAACACCTTTGCTATAATTGTGTTTTGGGTGGTGGTAATGACTGTTCAGATTATCACACTGGAAGCTGTTTTCAGCAACAGAGACTTCATGAAGAAATCGATGTTCAAAATGGTACCAAAAGTTCCTTTGTTATTTAAAAACAGACTTCATGAATTATGCATGACTTCTCCATTGTACTTTCCAGTTCCAGCGTTTAGCAGATGTCCTTATCCAGAATGATTTAGAGTATAGCGGTGCTTTGGAGTTATTACCAAAAACACATCCACATACTAGGTCATTAAAAGAGATTAAAAGTACCATTGAGGCCATTTAGTGAATACCAGTCATTTTAAAGGATTTAGGAATGACATTTTTGGCATCACTAAAGGAGTATAAAAGATAAAGAAAGTGAGCCAACACAAACCCATATCTTGAGCAAAATTAAACTAATCATTCCATTGTATCTAAAGAAATGGTGCTGAATAAATAGAGGCTTGGATGATCTGTCTGTGCAGAGCCATAATCCCTGTACAAACACTTCATCTGATAAAATATGTGGTGCTTGGTTTTATTTTAAATATTACATCCTATGAAAGACTTTTTTTCAGCATGCAAGTGGGTCAAAATACTTCCACTTCTGTTTATTATAGGCTTTACTTTGATTGTTCATTTCATGCTCGGAGCTATTTGCACACATGACCTTTTATGGGGTTTGTGGGCGTGTTCAAACAGCAGTTAACAGGAACTAGCTTTGTTTTTTCACAGGGAATCACCTTATGCATGTGAGTACAAACAAAATTAGCCCTTCTAAAACTTCCCAACACACAAAAAAAACTTATCTAGCAAATTCTTTGGACATCTTATTGTAAATAAAGTGCCCAACAATAAAAAGGTGAAAGAATACATGTACAGGAATAAACTGAAATTCCCGGCAGCACCCTGAGATCAGACTCCGTAATTGCCATTCAAGGTGCTGCCGTAAACACAGGCTGTAATTATGCTGACTTGGCTATCACCCGAATGATTGATAGGTAAAAAAAAAAATCCATATTGGGCCCCGAGGCTTAATGGCGTTAATCAGATCTATCAGCTTTTACATCAAAACACTATATAATGATAGTCCGATAAGAGAGAGTAATATCCTGCAGGGAAAAGCTTCATTCACACTATCCAAAGAAATGATGACACCTACAACGTATTATTCAAACAAAATACGACGTTAATTAACATTTAGTGAATGTATGCTTTGTATGTCACAAAAAGCTAGATGAGGAAGTGTTTGGTCTTTTAGCAGGATGTATCACTGGATGAAAACCTCTTCCAGATCAAAAGATTAATGATACTACACTGGAATGCTACTGGTCCGGTTCACTGGGGCACACCTTACACCACAAGCATCAAGTCCCAACTGGGAGTTCGCTGCTATAACGATGGTCCTTGTTAACTGAAAAGGTGTGCAGAGAAGACTTTAGTTATGCAAAGGAGAGAATGAAATCAATCAAATCAGTCAGTCATTCAGGCAGGAAGTCGTTTGTAGCTGCTAACAATGTTGTGATCAATAGACACACACACACACACACACACACACACACTGGATAAATACAGTATAATCACTACACTTCAGCATAGGCAATGATAAAAGTGTTCCAAAATTACTGCAAGCTCATCATCTAAGCATCTTTCTCTTTTGTTAAGGTTACAATCGAACTGAGTAGGCACTTGGAGGAGTAGCGGGTGCTTTATTTTTAGCTGGGTTTGAACTCGTGTAGGTCAGATTGAACGAAGATCGAATGCATTTTGGCAGATCCATCCCAAACACACAAACAAACTGTTATAAATAAAGATCACGCAATGACAATAAAGAAAACTGAACACGCAACCCATCAAAATGAATCACGTCTTGCTTGGTGTCTTTTTGTTTTCATATGAAATTGCATAATAATCTCAAAAGCCTGCCGAGATATCCAGAGCACTCAATTCACATACTTGAGGGCTTGTACTTGGTATTTTGAGTGCATTCACATTATTGTGATGTATTCCAGAATGCAGTGCACTATTAATACCTGACTGATGATATACCGGTACTTAAAATCAGAAGTGCACACTTCACAACTAATTACAAATGGAAGGGAAGGGGCTTTCAAACTTTGAGAAAATCGCAGATGAAAAGACATAAGAAATGAAAACTTTTTAAAAAACATCTGAGCAACAAATCGCAAAAAAATGTTTAGCAGGTGATGCGGTCCAATGGTGAGATCAGCATCAGCATAAGGATGTCATTTCTGCCAAGTATGCAAATTGGAGTGTTTGTTCTGTCAAAATTCGCTTACAGCGCAAATAAGAACATGTCGTGCATGGTGTATTACATCAAAGTATACGAAAAGAAGTATGCCGTTATCCTCTGAAAGGACTAATGCGCTGATTAGGGTTTTAATATTTATTCATTTTAACATGTACTGCTGTATCGTGGTGTAGTGGTTCGTGCGTCCACCTCACAGCAAGAAGGTCCTGAGTTCAGGTCCAAGGCTTAGGCCTTTCTCCCTGGAGTTTGCATGTTCTCCCCATCATTGTGTGGGTTTCTTTCAGGTACAGTCATCCCTCGCTATATCGCGATTCAGGTTCTGTGGCTTCAGTGCATCGCGGATTTTTAAAAATATTAATCGAAAAAAAAAATAATAAATTCAATTGGGAAAAAGTTCAGGAAAATGCCGCATTGGGTCGCTACTGACTCGGACTCAGATCCCAGCTTCTTCGTCTTCTGCTGGGAAATTTGTCTCGACCAATCAGCTTGCGAGATTTCAGAGGCTGCGTCCCAAACGGAGTCGGTAGTGACCTTGTGACCTTTCCCATAACTTTTTCACTATTAAATAGGGAAAAAGTTTAGGGAAAGGATGCAAGGTCACTACCGACTCCAGTTTGGGATGGTTCTGAAATCTCGCAAGCTGATTGGTTGAGACGAATTTTGTAGCATTCGTGTGACAGAAAAGGCGGAAGTCAAGGCATTTCTTACACTTTGTTTACATCTATGTCCAATTACACGAATGTATTTTATATTATTTATATTTTATTTATATCTTACATCTTGCACTGTTTTGGAATGTTTACTTGTTATTATAAGCATTTATAGCATTGAATATGTATTTATTGATATTATATACACATATACATGTACGTCAGTCAGGGGGGTCGATCCTACTTCACGGAAATTCAGTGTTCGCGTAGGGTCGCGACCCCCCATTAACCGCGGAAATTGAGGGAACCCTGTACTTCAGTTTCCTCCGACAGTCCAAAGGCATGCATATTTAGCTAATTGGCTGTTCTAAATTGACCCTAGATTTGAGTGTGCATGGTTGTGCGTGTTGGCCCTGTGATGGGCTGGCACCCCGCCTTTTGCCCAATGTTGGCTGAGATGGGCTCCAGCCTCCTTACAACACAATTAGGAGTAAGTGTTTTGGTGCCCAACTGTACTGAGTAGGGCACAAGTGATTTAAGGAAGGTGCTCATCTTATATGAGTAGGGCTGTTGAACCAATGGGCTGTCCCACCAACGCCACCAATGGGTGATGCAACAGAGAGTCATCTCCTGACAGAAGCAAATTCGGATCAGCTAGACGAGTACAGATGCATTAAAAAATAAAAGTAATTAAAATTAAAGCTACATAACAATCGTATTATGCATGAAGCTTGTTGTTTAGGAGAGTTGACCAGTTTGAGAATGCTGGACATATGAAAAGACTAAAGCCCTGCCGCATCACTTCTCTAGAGCCAAGGGATAAACCCAACTGATAAATCTTACTATCAGTAAGGACTCAAAGAGGATTGTGGGAAATAAACTGTGACATAATTGTACCATAAAAGGTAATCTTGCAATCCGTATCTCAAAAGCATGAAATCAGTTTCTAACCAGTAACCAATACAAAGTCATTTCAAATCAGACTAATTACACACTACAGTCTCTTGCATGTAATGACCTCAGTTAATTAAACTCATTCCAGACTGATTAAACCTGTCCTGAAATGTAAAAAAAACAGGCGAAATCTGTTTTTTGGCGTCACTAAAGAGACCGAAGGTGGTTAATAACAAGTATGTGTACCGCTATGTAGCCTACGCCTCCTGATAAGTGTGACAGGAGGCCCCGTGCACTTCTCGAGCTGGAATGGACACTGTAAAAGGTGGGGTGGGGGGGCACGACACAAAATACCCACAAACCCCACCAGAGAAAAGGCTCTTTTCAGGTCTTTGTGGTTCCGGCTAAAAGACCCGTGTGTCAGCTTGTGCCAAGCTTTTGTGCGTTCTCATTTAGTCCACAAAGCACGTATTAAACTACAACACGCACACGGTGCGAGAGATTCTTCAGGATGTCCGATTTGACATGTGATCGTCGAGACTGGTCTCTCGATCGCAACAACCCTCCTTTAAACCGAACACGACCCTGCTGTAGAGCTAACAACCTCTGACCTTTGGATAAGCAGGAAACCAATTGTAACAAGTCCCGATTGGCTCGGGCAGTGTTGCATAGCAACCCCTCCCAGGGGAGGATGTGCTATCCCTGTCTTGCTGCAGGCCAGGATTTCCATGGAAACGACACTGAATCGCAATACGACAGGACAAGTCTGCTGTCGTTGGACGCCTTACAATAACCGCTGGAGGATCACAAGGCATCATGACGAAGTAGCAGCACTCGACTGTAAACACAACAGATACCTAGATATATATTCATTGTTTATTGTTTACTGCACATCCACATGTACAACACAGATTTATTACTACTAATATCATGTTTCACCAATCAGCTCGTCTTTTATTGGATTATTTTCATTCGGTGTATAATTAGACTATGATGTGGATATTTAGATTTAGTTTTACTATACAGAGATGCTGCAATCTGATTGGCTCATTCTCTCAGTATAATTAATAATGATGCACCGAAGGGGAGTCAGATGTCAGTGTATAGCTGTGGACGACTACTCAATTCATGATTCATAATTGTTTTGGTATACACTACACAGGAACATCAGCACTGAAAAAAAAAAAAAAACCCCACACACTGAAACGAGAAATTTATTTTTAGTGATTTTGAATCACGATGAACGCAGGTGAGCTCCCAGTGCGTGCAGGTACAGAGCCCAAGAGCTTTGACACGACTCTTTAAACCCTTTCCAGAGTTTTGGTAGCATGCTACGGGAAAGAAAAGTAATGCTTTTAAGCTGAGCTAATACGGGCTACGTGTATTTTAAACACTCATTTGGAGGTGGGTAGGAATGGCACAGAACTTGGCTAAGAGATTTGACAGGAAGTGGAAACTGACAGCAGTAGACAGAACTCCAAAGTCTAAAATGATTGGTCCAAAAGTATTGATAATTTTTTTAATAATATATTTTTTAGAATAATAAATGTATGATGTTGCTACTAATAATTATATACAGTGATCTCTCGCTACTTCGCACTTCAGCTTCTGCTGCTTCAGTGCATCGTGGATTTTTCCAAAATATTCATCTAAAAATAAAAAAAAGAAGGAAATTAAGGAAAAATAAGGGAAAAGTTAAAGGAAGTGCCACAAGGTCACTACCGACTCTGGTTTGGTATTCGGGTTGACTCGTCTCTGAAATATCGCAAGCTCATTGGTCGAGACGAATTTCCCAGCATTCGTGTAACTCCGTAAACCGAAGAAGAAGAGGAGGAAGTGGAAGTCAAGCGGCAAAGTGAGTCGAGCCGAAGTAAAATTATGTTAAAAGTTCTAAAAACACATTTCTTACACTTTATTTACATCCATGTACAATTACACGAATGTATTTTATGATTTATATTTTATTTATATTTTATTTACATCTTATGCATTGTTTTTGAATGTTTGTTATTATAAGCATTTACAGCGTTGAATATGTATTTATTAATATTATATACACATACACATGTACATACGGTATACGTCAGTCAGGGGGGGGTCGATCCTACTTTATGGAAATTCGGCGTTCACGTAGGGTCTCGGTCCCCAGTAACCGGGAAAAGTGAGGAATCACTATATTAATAAATCAGATTGTACTGAGGAAAAGATGTCAGAAATTTCATTCCCAATTGTACTTTGTGCACAATTACCAAATCTGGCTATTTAAAGGAGACATTTGACCTAATGTGCATGTCTTTGGACTGTCAGAGGAAACAGAGCCCCCAGAAGAAAAACAGATCGGCCCTGGTCAGCTCCAGGATGTGAACCCAGAACCTTCTCACTGTGAAAGTGCTCATGCTTTACAATCCTGTAGTGTTGTGTGGGATGTGTTCCTCTATCTCCTGCAACCAGGGATAGTAATATGCATATATGCCAGTGATCGATCTCTCTCTCTCTCTCTCTCTCTCTCTCTCTCTCTCTCTCTCTCTCTCTCTCTCTCTCACACACACACACACACACAGAGAGAGACACCTACTCCGAATCCCCGAGCCCCTTAGAAAACCATGCACTCCACAAGATTAATTCCTCTCATTTTCAGCCCACATCCATCTTTAAAAGATCTTTTTGTCTGACAGAACGCTTCCCTTCATCTCCTGCTCCTTTCATCAAGATGATTAAACCCTGACCAACAGACTGAACGTGACCCAGACTGTGCGGAGTGCACCAGACAGAAATTATCCACTGCACCTCTAGAGACCAGTACAAAAAAAGAAAAGAAAAAAAAAAGACACCTCTCTGGTCATTCGACACAGTTAGTCCTTGATGGGAGAATAAAATGAGGATAAAAAGGCAGCGCGGATACGAGCAGATACGACTGGGGCTCAGAAATCTCTTTGAAATCCAAGTACATTCTCGAGTGGTATCATGGCTCTCTTTAAATGCTAAATATACAAAAAAAAAGCTGTTCGAGTGATACAAAAAAAACTTTTATGCTTATTAACACCCCTCTCTCTCTCTCTCTCTCTCTCTCTCTCTCTCTCTCTCTCTCTCTCTCTCTCTCTCTCTCTCTCCCTCTCCCTTTCCCTCTCCTCTCCCTTTCTTTATCTTGCTTTCTTTCTCTCTCTCTCTCGTGTTTTCTTTTTTTCTCACTCCTTACCTTCCCTACTCCCTTATCTATCTTTCTCTCTCAATGACTTGTTTGGGGAGTTTACCTTCATTCCTCATGTATGCTAACTTGTAATTATTACCTCCAGATTATATTGTACCACAATTTTTTAGATTTGTTGTTGACAGTTTTTTAATCTTATAGAAAATACTGCGACTTCGACAGCAGACCATTATCTGTCTTTGTGTCTGTCTATGGCAGGAAAGATCAACAAAAATAAACAAAGGCACTTCCTAAATTTCTGCTGTATTGTACATTTGTTATGGTGAGATTAATCAGAGCTGCATGAATGCTACTACTTGGTATTGGATTCAGTATTAAGACCATATACTCATGCAAAAATTCAGAAGAGAGTAAGGCAGGTCCATTTAAAAAAAGTATGCCGGGTGCCATAATTAGAATGCGCCTGGAATTTGAGTGTGATACATTGACGCAAGTGTACTAAGAACCTGTTGTGCACTGAGCACTGAAACTCTTCCTTTTTGCCGTGGTGTCAAGTTTTTCTGTGAACATCACTTGATATCACTAATAAACTATATATAAACCATAAACATAGCTTCATGTAGGGTTGCTTGAAACAGAATGAAAGGAAAGCCTTCCAAAACACCCTGTTACACTGAAACATGATGAGGTGGTTTTTGCATACATTTTGCAAAGTTGCAATCAGCTGCAACCTGTTCGACCTTTCGCATTAGTCTGTTTCATTCTCAGGAGTATGCAAAATCGCAATAATAGAACATGGCAAGAATAACAGTATATAGATAGTAGACTAACAAATCTGATATATACTCGTGAATTTTTCAATAAAATAAAACTAGGCACCCATGCACATAAAACAACGTTGCATTTACATGCGTCAGACAATCGTCTGCTCATATACTTGACCGTGTGGTATATAGCTCAATGCATTTATATGAAAAACACTTGTGATTTATTATGAAACATTTGCAGTATAATGGTGCCCCCATGTCAGGATTTATTACCCCCCCCCCCAAAAAAAAAGATTGTAAAAACAATAGCACACTTTGATGTGAAAATATATATGTGATGTGTGCAAGCTTTCATCAAGTTTTGGTTGCTCCTATTTCCGTGTTGGTCTCAACTAAAGTACGGTACCAAAAACCCTGTGCCCATATTTTGAAAAAAAGTGGTATCAGTGCATCTCTAAAAAACATTTATAATATACAGTGGAACCTCGAGATACGAAAGCTTCAGTACATGAAAATTTCATTTTAAGAAACAATATTCAAAGATTTTTTTCGTTTCATAATATGAAAAATTATTCAGCATACGAAAGAAAACCACTCGCAGAAAATTTTTAAATTGGCACCATAAACGTGCCCCTGCTGCCATACTCATGCTCAGTACCATGATCCTGCTCTCCTATTGGTCAGAATCTTTGCCTATCATGATGAATCTTTGCCCATCATGCTCAGTACTGCTGTCCGGAAAAGAAACACCCTGAAATGGTTCACAGAGATCATCTTCTTGTGCAGTTTAATGACATTGGCCTGAGTCATTTCAGGAACATATTGAAAAGTAGGCAGAAATAAAGTTCCATGGATTGTTATTTTACACATCGCACATTTCAGACATCACCTCACTCGAAAGGTAAGGTTCCACATTTTCGTATTTTTTTTCTTTCTTTTTTGCATCATGTTCTATTATCTACTTCATTTACAGGTATTAACGGTTAGGTTAGGTATATTGAATGATTCAAATG
>JAQNCB010000023.1:35436898-35449176 GCA_030068295.1 Euristhmus nudiceps | reverse complement strand
TCCCTATGGGCCATAGATATGGGTTAGACAAGACGTGATGGCTTATGATTTTATATAGTATAGCCGGAGCTGCCTCACAAACAGCTTAGTATTTTAATTTGCTGTAACCTCGCAGTGTAGTCATTATTGAAAATGAGCAGTGAAAGCAGTGCAGTGACTCACAAGCACCAGGCAACATGTTAGGATTGGCAGGTCCGTATAATTAATCACCCGTTAATGCCAATGTTTTCCGTTTTTCTGTCATTTAATAATAAAACTGTGTGCTCCTGTTTTGTTTTTAGTTTTTTTTGTAAATGATTGAAGTATTAGTCCATAAATGCATGCAACTGTTTGTTTTTATAGCCTATTTTATTGTTGGTTTATTGAAGGTGTATATTTTCTGATTATCTGTCAAGTACTTGGCGGGGAGTTAAACGCATGTTTGTATTTTATTTTTCAGCATACAGGTGTAATATTCTATCTATATTAAATGAATTCAGGGTTTGGCGTGTATTTGGTGGGGCACTGCAGCGTTAACTTGTATCAGCAAGCAAAATGTATAATGGTTATTATATATACATACATTTGCCAGTGTTTAAAATACATTTAAACGGTGTAATAAAATTGAGACCTCCTCTGATCTGATTAGCCTCCAAGTGCACGACCTGCATCCTGTTCAACACGTTTCCTTTGTCTTCCATTCTGTTTTCTGTCAATCCTCCTCCATCCTGTTTGTGTTACTCTTTTAGTTCCTTCCTAAGTTTCTGTTAGGTTCACACAAAATTTTGTCTTCTAAAAAAAAAAAAAAAAAAAAAAGGTTCAAGTAGTGTAGTACAGTGAACACACTGATAACTGACAAGTCGTGTGTCTGCAGTCACATGTATACTGCTCAAAAAATAATGGGAACACTCAAACTACACCTGCTTAGATCTCAATGAATGACTTATTGTGGATGAAAATCTTTATTCACTACATAGTGTAATGAGTTAAGAACAAAACATAAGAATAGTTAATGAAAATAAAAATCTTCATCCCATGGAGGTCTGGATACGAATCACACTCAAAACCAAAGTGGAAACTCAGATTACAGGCTGAGCCAACTTCTGTGGAGATTCCTCAAGACGAGTTCAAAAGAGCCTCAGTAGTGTGTGGCCTCCACGTCCCTGTATAACCTCCCTACACTGCTATGATGAGATTATGGATGCTCTCTTGGGGGATCTCCTCACAGACCTGGATCAGAGCATCAGTCAACTCCTGGACAGTTTGTGGTCTTAGCTGGTTTCTGTCATGTGAAGCAGTTTGGAGATTAACTCCTCCTGGATGGGCCACTAGTCCATTGCAGGCTCGCTTCTCACTATTTTTACCCATTGATACTGTTGGGTGGACAGCAGGATAAGACCTTGCCAGGGGGTCTTTGTACAGTGAGGGTCTGATGGGGAGTCACACCCATGAAAATGAGCCCAGCAGCCTAAACACTACACCATTGGTGCCCCATCTGTCCTAAATGCATGCACAGATATCACAGGAAAAATCTGAGGTTTTTTTTTTTTTTTGTGCATTGGTTTTAGGTTTATCAACCACATACACTGTACTCTGAATGAATGACTGGTCAATGGTCTCCTTACAGTCTCTCAGTGCTTTTTAATGAGATGTTTACTATCCAGAGGCATTGTTTATATTCATCAGTACAATTTCTCTTCATAAATAAAAGTATTTTCCTACCTTACTATTCTGCACAGCAAAACAATTAACTGCAGTGTTACAAGTATTATGTCAAATATCTTCAGCTTTAGTCATTCACACTTACACCTGGGGGGGGGTGATCTGGAACATCCAGTTAGCCTACTGTGCACATTCTTGATCCGTGAGAAGAAACTGGAGGACCCAACACAAGAACATGCAAACTCCACACCGAAACGCCCGAGCTGGGAACCGAATCAAAGCCTTCTTGTGAGGACAACATATCAACCAGCCCTGTGTTCGGTAATCTACTGTCCTTAAGTTTTTAACATGGTTCCCCCACATTAGGTCAAATGTCATTCAAGCAATGGAGGAACAAATTTTCTTTTTCGAGTTCTGTTCAAAAAAAGTAAAATACAACAAGACTCACTGACGACTTTCAAAGAGTGAAATACAATAATTTTACTATACTGTAAATTAATATATTTTACTCCTACAAGTTGTAATCAGTGGTACTCTCTGCTCTAGCTGCTTTTCACAACAGACGGAGGAGCCACACTTCAGCTGTTCCTTTTGTGCTAAGCTCCAATTCTTTGGATGTATTACAGGGATATAGTGGGAATATCAGCTACGCAGCATTTCTTTTTTAAACTTACGTTTCCTAAATAAAGTAGTTCAACTTGGACACATTCTTTCATGCCTTGTAACGGTGGACTGCACACCATAAAACTAATTGCCGTATACTCGTACAGGAAATTCCAGTAAGTATTATTGGATGATGCTTGCCATGTATCAATTTTCTGTTGACTTTATTGCAGCAAACACAAAAATCAGATGTTTCTAATAAAATGTTTAACCCAATGCTAAGTAGTATTCAAGAAAATCAGTGGCTTTCATGGGGTAGCATAGCAATTTCAGGACCCTTGGAAACCCCCCCCCCCTGGCTTTTCAAGGCATTTAAGCACCCATATTTTAAACTGAAAAGTTCCCATTAGATCTTGGGGAAGGTGGAACACCCCACTCTAAGCAGTCCTTGCAACAGAACATCTAGAGATAAATTTCCATGAAGGGCAGGGGTGGCTTATTGGTTACTGATCCAACTCACTCATACAGTGAGTTCAGAGAACCTATACCAACAACTAATCAACTAACTAGTCTATTTAAAATGTTTGTTCTTTAAAGTTTTCTGCATTTATCATCACATCCAGAACAGACATCTGAACATTGCTCTTCAATTAAAGAAACACCAAGTAACCAAAACATTTTATTGGTTTTAAAAAAAAAAAAAAAAAAAAAAAAAAAAGTGGAAAGGGGACCAGATTTTGTGTAGTGAAAAAAAAAAAAAATGTGGGGGGCTAACCTTAGCTGATGTTCTTTATATAAAATACCAATATATTTAAAATTTTAGCAAGCCATTCTGTATTTCACATTCTTGCTTTTCTATTTGAATTTCAATAATCTTAAAGTCTTTTGGTTCATTTTACACATGCATGTCACAAAATTGAAGTCACTTTTTTTTTTTTTTAAACAGAAGTAAAAGTTATTGTTCTCAGGAGTTCAAATTAGATTTGAAACATGAAATATACCACCATGGCAGTTCAATGTTAAGAGAACTTTTGAATAAAATAAATAAAATGAGCAAGTAATAGTCACATCCACAAGTGAAGTTTGAGCATTTGAAATACGACAAGCAACTTAAAACAATCAACATTTATCAAGTTTATTCTGGAGTGAAAACTGACAACTTGTCTGAATTGACTGATTTTGATCCTAACAAATTCAGAGACTTATTGTAAATGACTCTCCTGAATTAATGCGACGGGTGATACTGAGATCTGGACTGCAGCACAAAGGCCAGGTCAGGCTCAAAGGCCGTGGTATTGATGCGCAAGATGTCTCGCAGGTGAGAGTCCGTCAGCCATGTCCTCACATGGCTCTTATTTAAGTTCATAACCGACAATATCCTCTCACACAAATGTGTCGACCCAAACAAGCTCAACATTTTCTTAGCTAACGCTCGAATCTCTGGAAACCGGCCTTTATCCAGCCGTCGGTAAAAGTTGGCGAGAGGAAGCAGCTGGTGCCGACTGCGGCTCTCTGTGTCACACTGCAGCTCAATGAGTTCCAGCTGCAAATGGTCTGGAACATCATCTGTGTCCAAGGAGAAAGGTGAGGAAAAAACCGCAAGCTCCTTCTCGATAGCTGCAAAGTCTTGAAAGCGTTGTCTGAACTCTTCAGCAAGAGATGAAATATCTGACGCGTACCTCTGCGTTTGCGCCCTGACATCACTCTGTGGGAATCTGGTCATGATTTCTTGTAGCGCTGCAAAGTGTGCAGTGTTGGGTTGGGTCTGCGACAGATGTCTTTCAAACAATTGCAGCTTGATTCCAAAGGCTTTGATGTGCGAGTATAGTTGGCTTATGACCGCGTCAGGTTCCTGGAGACTGGCGTTTAGGACATTCAGGTGCTTTGTAATGTCAACTAGAAACCCCAAATCAGCCAGCCACATAGGATCACTTAGTTCTAGCATAGGTTGTCCCTTTTCAGCCAAAAACTCACCGATTTGCTGCCCAAGAGAGTAAAAGCGCGACAGCGCAGAACCCCGACTGAGCCATCGCACGTCAGTGTAATCGACGTCTCCATATTCCAGATGGATCTCACTTAGAAACTGTTGGAACTGACTGTGGCATAGTGCTTTGGAGCGAATATAGTTAATAGCGTTTATCACCGGTTTCATAACATGTTCGTATTGGAGATGTTTGGCACACAGGACTTGCTGATGAATGATGCAATGGAGTTTTACAGCTTTACCACCTTCTTCACTTACTTTATTACTTATTAGTGTTGCTAATCCACTTCCTTCGCCAGTCATGGATGGTGCGCCATCTGTAATAATCGCAGAAATTTTATTCCACGGGAGTTTCATGTCATCCATGGCGGCACAAACAGATGAGAACAAGTCTGTTCCTTTCATTTGGTTTTTTAGACTCAGGAGGTCAAGTAGTTCTTCGGTAACGTTCATTTCATTGTCCACTCCCCTCAAAAAAATGAGTAACTGAGCAGAGTCCGAGGCGTCTGTGCTTTCTTCACAAGCAAGCGAAAAACACTCAAACTCCTTTCCTCTGGCTCCCAATTGTCTTTTGATGTCTGATGACACTTCTTCAATCCTGTGCGCCACTGTGTCACCTGCCAGGCAGACTTGGGCAAACTCATGCTGCTTCTCAGGACAGATTTTCTTCACCATCGTCATCACACAATCTTTGATAAATTCACCCTCAGTGAAAGGTTTGCAATGCTTTGCAATCAACGCTGCTACCTCGTAACCAGCCTTTATGGTGTTCTCATTTGACTCTTGGGTTCCTGCAAAATGCTGCTGCTGTGTGATTAAACTCAGAGTTACATCCGACTTATGATCGTGATCGGTTCCCACCAACTGGTCATAAGTCAGATTGGATGCAAGTCGAATGCCATTCATTTCCTTCCAAAATAACGCCGTTTCATCAACATTGCAAATCTGCTCTGGCAAACAGTCTTCCTCAACTTTTATTAAATTATCAAAACCCTCCATGAATGGCTTAGCTGCAGGCTCATCACTGCTAGCAGCCTCACCTTTCGATATGACTGAGTGAATCTGATAACGCTCTCGAAAGCGACGAAACCATCCATCACTTGCAACAAATTCAAGAGAAGCATACTGTTCACCGCCACGTTTTTTCAACATTTTAAATAGACTTGCAGCCTTACTTTTCACTCCTCCAAACCCCACTTTCACATTCCGTTGTCGATTATCCTCCAACCACGTGTAGAGCAACTTCTCCATCTCGCTGATTGGTCCTTCACGCCGCTTTGTGAGAATTGTGGAGTTGATTGGGGCTGCTGCTTTCACTGCTTCCTTGATGCGGTTCTTGTCCTTTAAGATCGTCGATACCGTTGAGTGGGAAAGCTGGTTATCTCGAGCGATGGAATTAACTTTTTTTCCTTCTTCATATTCTTTGATCACTTTCATCTTCGTCTCCAGAGTCAATGCCTTCCTCGCTTTCTTTACAGGATTTCCAGCTAATGAAGTGGATTTTCTCTTGGGGGCCATGGTAACGGTGTAGGGTACAGAGTTTAGATGCTGCCAAGATGGTATCGAGTTACTGAGTGTAGTGGTAGATTGCTGCGTGAGAGTGAGATGCTGGGATACTGTGCTGCCGTAACCGTCGTATGCGTTGCCGGGTTGCTACGGTGCCAGACATTGAATAAAAAAATAAGCATCTGCTGGCTGTGGTCGTAAGTACGGGTGGACAAGTCGAAAGTTTCCTGTAGTTTCAAATTGCTCCAATTTCTCTCTGCGTTCCTTTCCTGTAATATTGTACATGTCAGTGGGTCTGGTTTGATAATGTCACTTAACATTGAACTCTAAAAACAGCCCGTCTCTGCAAATGAGGCAGACAGTTGTTGCGTATTTCAGTGAAGAAATAGTTCAATTTCCACCCAGACTTGAAGCGTTGGCCCTCGCAGTCAACTTTCCTTTTTTTGTTGATTACAGCATTTTTAGAAAATTGGGGAGGGCCACAGGTTGATGCCTCCTAGAGTGCTGCTGCCCTCTAGCAAGTAAATGAGGAACAGCAAGCTACTGTAGTAGCTACCTCATATGCTGGTAACAGTACTGCTGCCCAATTTATTATGGCCACGTGTAGGCCAGACGGGATTGATTTTTTTTGACAGAGGCTGCGGGCCGGATGAAATCTGACCATGGGCCGCATTTGGCCCCCAGGGCCGGGCTTTGGACATGTCTGCATTAGATAATTATAAAGTTCTCTCCTCTGATTACAGAGCTTCGGCTTTTAGAGATCATGTGATTAGCTTATTAATCAGTCAAAAGTTAAAGGAATGTGCGCACCAACTAGTTAAGCATGTTCATGAGATGGTCTGGTCTTCCGTCACTCTTGTTTGTACCACAGCACCTTGAGTGTGAGGATCCTGAAATTCCCCATCCGGAATCGTTTGGCCGCTCCTATGCAAAGAAAAGGTGTCAAAACAACTCCAGTCTGCTACAGGACAAGGCGACATTGCTCTAAACAAAAAAACCAACATGGTGATCTGAACAAAAATTAACAAAGGAAGATGGCTGATCTCAGTCCCATATCCGCAAGCTTCATCCAGCAGTCACAAATTCAAAAAGGAGTCATCCTTGATCAGCCACCCCCCTCCCCCCAATAGTTGACATACCTGTGGTAACTGTGACCCACTCCTGTGTCAAAAGGTTCAGACACCTTCCTAAACCAAAGAAAAGATGAAAATAAGGTCAGTCTGGTTAGCCTGGTGTAGGGAAGTAGCGTAGCAGCAGTGGGTACCAGATTGCCCCAGCAGCCAAAATCCCTCCCGTTAATTTAGCACGTAGTTGGAGAACCTGTCCCACTGACAAGAGCAAAGATCCTCAGAAACCGTGCACCACAAACCATTTCAATAAAACCATCTTACCTGTCACTCAAGATGGACACCCAACATCAGATAGGCTGCTTCACCACCTAACAAAAACAAGACCAATTACCACGCAGCACTAACCATCAAGCAGCCACAGACCGGCTGATACACTGACTCAGGAACAATGAGGATATTTAATTGTTTCATAACAGAATCTCTCAGATAGGGCAAGTGAGTCATCACCGTCAGGTCATGCCATCGTAACAAAGGAGAGAGATACTCAAGTTACCTTTAACTGAACTCCAAGACCCTCTTGTGAGCAACAGACCCTTGGTCTCATCTGTAAAGAACACAGTTCAGGATCAACACCAAGCAAAACTTTTCAGCCATTCTGCAGACCTTGAACTTTACCTTCAATGACCTTTTATAAAAACATGTTAAGAATTTGCTTTAAACATGGTTCCCACACATTGGGCCAAATGCCATTCAGAGTGTTATTTCTCCCTATTTTGCAGTGACATCACCTACGTGTGATTGAGCATTTAGTACTAAAATTTCGAAGCGAGCAGCTGAAATGTCAAAGTAAAAATATTCAGGGATGAGATTGAGAAATTGTATTTTCGGGTCTACTAGGCGTTACACATTTTAGACCACTAGAAATGGCCTCAGAGAGCCCAGTTAAATGATAATTTCAGTCCAAAGAAGCCTGAATTTTGGACACTGAAACACAAAAATAGTCTCAATAATGCTCAGCTAAAAAGAATTTATAACTCCGTACTAGAATGAAGGGAATGATAAATATAAATTAAACATAAAACAGATATGACAATTATGCTCATGTTGATATAATCATGTAAATGTTAAGTTACATTATTAAAGAATGCAGCCCTGGTTGACTGGGCAGGGCTGTAGTGGTGGGTACATGCTGGTACCCACTTGTTTTAGTGGCAGAGTTGTAGGTACTGACTTAATTTGGTCTACGTTATAGTTGATCAGGGTAAATTTCCACGAATGTGTAAAAAAGCAGAGATTAAGCGCGAGACGGTTTCAAAGCCCCTCACAGACGCGGAGATGAAGAGATGATGCGCTACTGGTTTCAGCGCACACCACCCCCATCGTGTACTCACTTATTTTTTCACCACTACAGCCCTGTGCCCAGGTCAACACAAACCTGACCCGCCCTAAATATTTTCTCCTCGGATTCAGACAATTCACAAAAATGCCTATGAGGTTGATAAAATCCGCAGAAAATTCTCATCCCTGAATATTTCGAATCAGGAAAAAAGGTACGGTCAGCAGGGAGGCTGGTAACACACCTTGTAATGGGGGACTGCGTCAGAAAACACAGCCATATACCCACACGGGAACTTCAAAGATGTGCTAGCAGGTGATGCTTGACAATAAAGTTACATTATCATACTATTATAGTATTGTGTAGATCGACCCAAAATCCAAAAATTAAGTACCATTCAAGGACCGAGTAAGAAAAATCATTGGTTTCCAAGGAGTGGCATGGCAATTTCAGAGCCCCGGAATAGAATTTATTTTTTCCACTAGCTTTCAAGGCATTTAAGCACCGAAACAAACCATGCTTAAAACACTCAAACAAGCCAAGCTATCACAGCTTAAAAATAAATAAATAAATAAATATTTAGCAGATTTAAGGCAGATAGAACAAAACATGGATTAAATCTCAGGAAAATGAGCAGTCTGAGATAAGTGTCCTTTTCCTTAAATGTTGCTGAAGTGGTTAAAGAGAAAGCCACACAGCGACCGTCGGTAAAAGTGATAGTTTAGGCTCCATTTTGATCATTGCCTGCTACATGGAAACAGGAACGCCTTCGATAAGGGCCAGGATGAACATTCTAAAACAAACAACGATTAGATACCTTCAATAGCCCCTCAGGGTCATCTCTGCTCACCTTCAGCCAATCTCACTCATCTGTACACAGAGGGAGGAAGCTCAGAATTACTTCAAGATACAAAACTGGATTTTTTTTTTTTTTTGCGCAGCTCAGGGTTTAGGTACAGTCTCATAATGGTGGTTTTCATTTCAGATAGGGCAAGTAAGTAATCACAGCCAAATCTCAATATTAAATGAAGCATCAGAAACAAGTTACCAGTGAGCGCGACATTTTCATCATCCAAGAGGCATCAAGCACTCAACTGGAATAGCCAAAAAACAAATAAAGTTAGAGAAGCCAGTGATCACCAGTTAACATCAGTAATGTTTACATGCATTCTACAAAAATGGTTTACAAATTAAAAAAATTGTAAAGGGGATGTCAAATTTTTTTACTCCAAATTTGTTTACAAAAATTAACCCAAGTGCCTGCCCTTTATGTGCACAGAAATCAAAGTAGAATGAAATAACTGGGTTTGTTTATATATTTGAATAGTTCTGGGAGGGGTTTTGATTGGTGCACTTTGCAGGAGGCCCACCATAGTACACTTCCACACAAAAAACCCTCAGAATCCTGAGATTCGTAATGTCCTTTTCCTTAATGTTGCTGAAGTGGCTAAAGAAGCAACCACACAGCGACCGTCGGTAAAAGTGATCATTTCGGCTCCTTTTGATCGCTGCCTGCTACACAGAAACAGGAACGCCTTCGATAAGGGCCAGGAGTTTACATCAGATTTAAAAAAATAAATAAATAAAAAAAAAGCCATGTGACAAAGTTATGACAAAGATATTAAGAGCTTTTTAAGCACATCAGGATCATTAGTTGAGTTTACACAAATATATTTTCTTGGCCTGCAAAAAAGAAACATTCCTGTTCAAGTTTACAGATTCTATTCTCCAAAATAGACAGATACAGTTTTATATTGTTAACTGTTCCAGGAGTCTTAATCTTTTACCATTAAAACAGCAGAGTCAGGAAGGTAAACACTTAATACCAGATTGTAGTGCAGTCAGTTCTACCAGAATTACAGCATTTTCCAGAGTACAAGGCACTCTTTCCATAGTAGTGCGACTTGTATATGAAGTTAACACCACTTTATTATTAATTTTGGTTATTTTCACACTGGCAACCATGTTTCACGTGATTATTTTCATCTGACAACCGCAAGAGGGCAGAGAAGAAAAGTTTCATTGTTTTGGTCAAGGCTCACCTATATTTCCAATGATCCGGATAGACAGCGCAATTACTGTGAACGATTTAAATAGGAGTATAAAAGACGACAGAACGGCACTGACAGAGCACGGTGAGAGGACATCGCAGCAACTCTTGCTCTTCCATTGCAACCTGACACAGGTAAATAACAGGCTGTGGGTCAAAGCTAAATGACTCCTCAAGCAAGATGTAGAGCAAATAATATACCGCAGATTGAAGTGAAGAGTCTATAGCACAGGTGTCAAACTCATTCCCAAAAGGCAGGTTTTTGTTTCAACCAAGCAGCAAAACAACATTTAATCAGCTGTTCTGGGTTTTCAGGCAGTTGATTGGTTAATCTGTGTGCTCTTTACAGAGACTGACCAATCAACTGCCTGAAGACTTCAGCAGTCAGATGTGCTGCTTCTTGGTTGGAACAAAAACCTGCAGCCACACGGCCCTTTTGGGAATGAGTTTGACACCTGTGGTCTATAGCATATTTGAGCAAACAGTCTAATGTTTCCGTGGGACTATACGTTCCCATGTGTCATGTTGAGACTGCACCTCTTGTTTTGTTGCCTCCCTGCTTGGTGTAACAATGCAGAGTAGGCAGAGATGGTATATGCACTGTAAGCGTCTCACAGACCAACATTTTCGTCCCATCGACGAAAACAAACACGTCACCTTTTAGATACACAAAATGTTTTTTCCTTGCATCGTCGTCACTCTGTCATCATACAAAAAAAAAAAAAAAAAAAAAAAAAAAAAAAAAAGGGTGTTAACGAAGCAATTTAAACACCACTGCACCCAAATTGCTGCATACCTTTTTCATGCATTTTTTGGCTTAGTGCAATTCACACTCTGGAGCGACTTGTACTCCAGAAAATACGGTACACAAGTTTCATTAGGCAGGTTCTATTCACTAATATTAGATATTTACATATATTAGGATAAATATGTAAACATGTATACATACAAATTAAAAATAGAGCACTCCAGTCTAGATTCAAGTTTATTTAAAGTGCTATCCACCAGCAAGAACAGCCAGTATACAAAAATATATTTATTAAATCTATACTGAGGACCCTGTTACTGCTCATGCAGATTTGCTAAAAATGTGGTTAAATATAAAAGAAATAATTAAGTGCATATTATAGAAAGTTGGTTAATATAAGCAATCCCATGAGAGTGAGTAGTCATAACTTCTGTAAATATTTTGTTTATTATTTACTTTATTAAAGGCTCGTGACGCATGGCCTGCTCCAGGCCTGAGGATTATTCACCAACTCGCTACACACTGTCGACCAGAAACATATAAATAACTCCATGAGGTTTTGGGATCATTAGATTTCCAGTATCGATGATACTGGAACACATTAAATCTCTCTCTTCAACACTACAACTTCAGGTTTACAGATAAAGCAGAGCCACTAAAACCCCGCACGTACAAACGTGCAAAAACACCACCAAGTCTCCCTGTTCGCTAAAAAAATCCCCAACAAGTCATTCCCAACAAGTTACTGTACCCTAAAATAAACAAAACCTATTAAAAATATATTTTAATTAACACGATGATTTAGGATTTCTTTCCTTTATCCTTTACTCACCTTGAACAAGCCAGCAAACAACAAGAGGAAGAAGAAAGGCGGGATTTCCTCTTATACATGCAGCCTCTACACGCTGATTGGTTATGAGCCTGCATTGCATTGTGGGAAATGTAGTATTATTTGTTGACTTCATTTGTTTGTCATATTCGTTTGCAGAATACATAATGAGAGTAAGGAGCAGGTGGAAGGAAACCTGGAGAGGTGGAAGTATGCTCTGGAAAGGGGAGGAATGATTAGCTGAACCAAGACTGAATATATGTGTGTGAACGAGAGGGACACAAGAGGAACAATGAGGTTACAGGGAGCAGGTGGAAGATTTTAAGTACTTGGGGTCAACAGTTCAGAACAATGGAGAGTGTGGAAAGGAGGTGAGGATGCGTGTGCAGGCAGGGTGGACCAGGTGGAGAAAAGTGTCAGGTGTGATGTGTGACAAAGAGAATCAGCAAGAATGAAAGGAAAGGTGTACAGGACGGTGGTGAGAGCAGCGATGTTGTACGGTTTAGAGACA
>JAQNCB010000023.1:35261994-35272346 GCA_030068295.1 Euristhmus nudiceps | reverse complement strand
GTGTGTGTGTGTGTGTGTGTGTGTGTGTGTGTGTGTGTGTGTGTGTGTGTGTGTGGGTGGGTGGGTGTGTGTGTGTGGGTGTGTGTGTGTGTGTCTGTATGCCTGTGTTGCTTTGGCAGGTCCAGTCATCAGGTAAAACTGAAGGATCATGTCCATCACTCAATCTTCTCCATTTACCACATTCAAGTTTGCTACACTGCACCCACACAACACCTAAATAAACACACACACACACACACACACCAAACAAGTCTGTCTGCATGAAGAAAGTTAGCTGTTACAGTAGCTCAGGACTGGGGGTTTATCCCTTCTTTCAGCTCATTAATAAAATAAAACAGGTCTGTGTGAAATGAGAGATTTTTGCTCCCACTCCCTCAGTGCTCCCACACCCGACACATGTACTGTACTGCACCCCCTCAGCATCCTGAGGGAACTCAACACCACGATTATATGTAATATACTCTAAAATGTACATGTGTAGTATTTATCCATTAACATAATCACAGTCACAGACTTTGCGTTTCCCTTACACTCACCCTCAACATCGCTCTTGTCCCTCTCATCCCTCTCTTCTCTGCCCTGCTTCCTTTCAGTCTCTCTGTCCGTGCTGAGAGTTTCAATTACATCGCACTCATCCACCTCAGCCCTCGCTTGTCTGTTAATAAAAACACATGAATGAATGAGAAGGAGAGAGAGCGAGAGAGAGAGAGAGAGAGAGAGAGAGAGAGAGTACCTGTGTGACCCATGCTTAATGTTCTTGTCTCTACCTGTATATAAAGACAGATTTGGGAGCGCAGTTAAGACCTGCTGATAATCTTCCAAAGAAGCAGCACAATGAAAAAGCGAGTGTGTGTAACATGTAGATATCTACTCACTGATCAGATCCACTGTGGAGGAATGCGACACACTACAAATGCTGCCATTCTGCGGTAAACACACACACACACACACACACACACACACACACACTCACTTTTTCTGTCAGTCAGTGACTGAAATATATAATTAGATGTTTTTTTATATCTCTACCTTGCTCTCTTGTTCTCCTTTGTTTCTCTTTATAATCTGACTCCCTTTCACATCCTGTCCGTTCTCATCCCTGCTTCCTGTCCTCGCTCTCTTCTCTCCAGGCTTTCCTCTATCACCTGACACATCCATCCCTTTTCCCTTTTGTACCTTTTTTGATTTTTTTTTACTCTTTTGCTCCCACTGCTCTCCTGTTCTGCTTTCCTCCATCACTCCATCGTTCTTCCCTGATTTGGACATTTTCAGGACTGTATCATCTATGTTGTCCTTTTCTCAGATTAAAGATGGGCTTTTCCTGCTCACCTTCTTAAACACAAGGTGAATTATTCAGTCTTATTATAAAAGCTGAGGTATTTTATTTATTATGGACCTATTTAAACACACCAGCTCTCATACTGCATATTGTACACATACTGTATAACTCGATAAATAATTTAAGTATTATTCTATTTTCTACTTCTAACCATTTTGTTAACTCTGTAAACATTTTTCTTTAGCTACTAATTTATCTTGTACTTCAGTTAAGTAACTTATTTAACATTACCACGATTATATATATTTTTTTATAATTTTAAGGGTTTTTTTCCTCACCGTTTTGAAACTGCAGTAGATTTTACCTCAGGATGTGTCAGCGGGAGGAAATATAATGCGTGATAAGTTCGTGCTTTCTCACCGCGTCTCTTTAAGCTAAAGGCTAAGGAGTCTGACAGAAAACTGGGACAATCCGTCGCGCGCTCCCTCGAGCTCCCGCCACAGACAGGTGGCCCTCGGAACGAATCTTTCTGATGATTCGAATCAATTGGTCCGGTTCACTATATGATTCGACTCACTAATTCAGTATTACCTATGCTATGGCATCCATGATAAAAGCACCTATTACATATTTTATTTCTTTAAAATTTCTATTTCATGAAATTAATTGTGTATTAAAAATTATTTTTATACTTTCTAACATTCTCTGTTAAAACCTCTAAATTCCCAAGAGTCATTAACAAATCTGGTTTTAGATCATTCACCACATTAAAAACACTTTCCCTATAATTTTAGCTATAAATAATAAATAATACACAGCAGACATTAAACAAAACACTTCTTTAACTAAAGCATAAGATTTTATACTGACCCTTTCTAGGGTTCTGGGAAACCATATGAAAATGATTAGATTCAAGATTCAAGAGTATTATTTGTCACTAGCAAGAATTACATGAAGCAATTACTGGCAATGAAATGCTTAAATCTCAAGTTCCCAAACAGTCCAGAGAAACACACAATTGTAATCAAGCTAAATAGAATAAAATAGAATAAAATAAAATAATGAAAATAAAAGAGAATAAAAATATGAATGCAAACAGAATAGAATAAAAATATGAGTGTGATAAAAATATGAATGAAATGATTAATCCTTGTTTTTCACGCTGGACATGAAAATATTTCTGTTCATTTGAGGATTTATGAATCAGAAGGCCCAAGCCCGCCCAGCACTAGTACCCCCAATAAATTCAGCAAAAATCTTGTATTTACATTCAGCTCAAACAGCCCAGATTACCGGTATTGGTTATTCTTACAAGAACATTATGCTTATGTAATATGGTCAAGAGATACATATGTTAATACAAATGACCATAAAAAGTACAAAACTGGGCATTTTATCCAGGATTACTAGCGAGACCTGAACTGCAGGGGTTAGCAGTCATTTTCACCCGAAGTGATGTCAACACTTGACCTCCATGGTGCAGACAGTGGGATGTTACATTCTAGTGACTCTAATGACGAGAATGCTGCCGGAGATAAGTGTGACCGTAAATCTTAAAATGCTTATACGGCTAACCTTTTACTAACTCAGTTTTCCTGTCATCAGTTGGTTTAGGAACAAAAATAATTTTTTTTTCCATGATGGCTTTGCTTGTTGTTTATGCAGCTTAGCACTGGCAAATAATGTGTTTCGCTAAGCGCGTCAGTGACATCCAATCCGATCAGTAAGGACTGATGTTGGCAGAAAGAACGGTTGATGTTATACGTGGTCGTTTTAAATAGCTACTAACACTAATTCTCCAGAAGAACCCTTTAAACATGTTCCAACTCATTTCAAACTGTGGTGTTGTCTAAACCACTGATTGAAAGGTCAGCCTGGTTAAGGGTGTTCATGAGACACACTGACGGGACATTGTGACAGAGCGTTTTTGTTTTGCCTTATTTCACCGTGACCTCATAGTAGTTACTTTTCGAATAGTGTATTCTCATTGTGACTTCTTACCTTGCTTATTGCATCAATTTCTCAACTCTATAAGTATGCTAGGTGAAATGTGGTTATGAGTCGGACACACTGAACTGAACAGAACTTTTCATCATGGGGAAATATGAAAGTGGAAGATGTGGGGTTTGTGATGAAAGTGAAACTGTTGAACATGTGTTAATGAAGTGTAAACAATACGAAAAAGATAGAGCAAAACTAAAAAGACAATTAGAAAATATAGGAGGGGACTTTAGTTGAAGAGGAATGCTGAGTAGGCCAGGACATGGTAAAGTCATCAGGTACTAATGTTTTTGAAAGTAACAGCTGGAAAAAAGAATCTGAGGGTTTTTCCTCCTGTAAAACCATGAATAAGTCTGAAAACCAGAACAGAGAACTTGAAACCAAAGTGTGGAAATAACCAGTCCATAATCGCTGTTAATAAGCAATATACAATGATCTGACCGGTACAATCATCAGTTGACTAGTTTTAACACTGTAACAACATTTATAATGTAAATCGTTAATCTTGTAAAAAAAAAAATAATTGGTATGATAAATTTAAATTTGCTAATATATATTTATTAGAGCCACGTTTCTGATTTTGGACTACAAGCCCCAGAAGGCGAGAAGACCGTAAAGCGGAAGTGTCCCCCACAAATCTTTTCTCTTTGCTAGGATTGGACAGAAGTATGCAGCCTCCTCTTTTCTGATTCGCTTGTTTTGAGCTGGCCGCCAATCATGACACAACAGGAAACAGTTATCGGAATGTGGGTGGGAAAAATAATAGGCTTGAGAACGGTGTGATTCCACGTTCAATTAACTTATTGTTGATAAAATTCGATATAGTCGTAAGCACGTTCAATTTTGCCCAACAGTGACTTTTAGGCTGACTAAGTGTTGTCAATTTTAACAGGTTTACTCAGAAACGTAGTTTGTTGTTTACATCCTCGCTGTCTATGGTTTACACGGGAAATTGGTGTCTCTGTCGACTCCTGAAAATCTGTTGTGAATTTAAATGGTTTTCAGCAGTAAACCTGATTCCTAATATTTTTATAACAGGTATATAAGTGCATTCAAATTTTGAGTTTAATGTGGATAATACTTATTGATGCTGTGAGATGAAACGGCCAGTCGGATTAGTATCAGGCAGTTCATTTAGACACCTGACGAGGCGAAAGGCCTGACCTGGCAGCGCGTGCGTCGTTTCGAGCAATCCTATTGGCCATCACGAGACGTACGGATTCCTTTCCCGTTTGCTATTGGTCAAACCAGCTGTTCGTTAGCGTTCCCTCAGGGCTGTAGTGAGGTATAAGAGTGTGGGTACCTCAGCAGTGAGATACAGAAGCCTTGACGGCTGAGCAGCGTGTACATTTTCATATAAATGATAGAAAACATGGAAAAGTAATCTCGCTAACGTTCACGCACATCATGCTGAATCCAAACCGTGCTCGAGCGGTTTGAAACATCCGTGTTTTTTTGGAAGGACAGTTACAGAATTATATTTTTAGTGCATTTTTTTGGTTTGGGGTTCAAGGGTCACGGGATACAAACAAGTTCGACACGGTAAATAAGATGGCGCTGAAGTCACGGTTGTGGGGATTTTCTTGGTGTTTTGCAGAGAAAGCAGTAACTTGGGGGAGGGAAGCTTTCAGCCACAGCTCAACACAAGCAAGAAGGCGGAGCTCTGTGTGTGTGTGTGTGTGTGAGAGAGAGAGAGAGAGAGAGAGTTAGGTAGAGGGAGGGGTTTGCCTTGACTAGAGTCTCATCTGAGAGTTTTCCACTGTATTAATGATTATTATTAGCTGTGATGATGTGTGTTGTATTAACTGTAATTTGAGGTTTTTTTTGTTTGTTTGTTTTTCAGCTCCACCTGCATTCTGATTGGTTCCACCACAGTGACAGTAGCATGGAAACACTTCTCTGATCTGAACCCATAAGCAGACAAGTTTTCTGCAAGTTTACAAAAGCAATCCGTCTCAAATCGACCATCGTGGAAGCCTTTCTCTCCGTCTCGCCCATGCACGCGGAGCTGACAGACGGAAGATGATCGAGATGTCCGTAGATAAAGAAACTGTCCTGACAGGAGATGGAGCGGCGGCTGTTTTGAGCCCGCCGCCTTCCCAAAACATCGCAGGACGTGTTAAGACTATGAGTCCGTCCTCCTTGGTCAGTATTGGCACTCCGTTCATGGCTAATATGGTGCTAGCTGAAGTGCCCACTAACCCCACTTTGACAGAAGAGGCGGGGCACGATAATGTCGGAGAGGTGATGCAAGCGAAAGGAAATGATAAACTCTTACAAGTGAAAAATGGTATACAGGCTCAAGCCGGGCCTCAAAAACTTGGCAAACGGCGCTACAGCATGAGCGCTGGCTTTAAGCATCTTGGATTTAGCAAGCGAAGACGGAGAGCTAACTCCGAGTATGACCCAGTGTTGCCCAGCAAATTCTTGTTGGGTGGAAACATCTTTGACCCTCTAAATCTCAATAGCTTATTGGACGAGGAGGTGAACCAGGCATTGAATGCAGAGACGCCGAAATCGTCACCACTTCCATCCAAGAGCAGGGAGCCTGTCGAGATTCTGATCCCCAGAGACATTACCGACCCACTAAATCTCAGCGGGAAGGGCGGAAATGCTAACAGAGGCGTCCTGGTGTCACCTATAAAGAAGCGGCGGCATAGACACAGGCACCATGGGGGCAGCAGCAGCCATCTTGAACCCTCAGACTCTGAAAAGGGGAAGGGTGCCGAGGATGACGGTACGTTGTTTCCTGGACGGCATTTAGCAGAGGAACTGCATGAAGAGTCGCCAAGACCCTATGAACTAAACACATCCATCAACTGCCGTGATGAAGTGATCCCGCCCATATTGCCACGACGGCGATCCACGAACTCCGCTGCTCATACAGGAAGTAGCAACGCCACCGTACACTCGTCGAAACACCGAAAGCGCAGACGAACGATTAGCCGCTCGGAACGTCTGTCAATCACGCCGACTCCCTCGAATAAGCGTCTCAGTTCAGACAGAGGGAGGAGTCAAACATTTCACACACCCATTGTGGGTGGGACCACAGGATGCCCTCTTCACTCAAGTCACCGTGTGTCACAGAAAAACCAACGCAAGCCAAGACGCGAGTTCCATCATGGCACCTATAGCCATCACTACAGCTATCAGACGCCGACGTTAAACATAGATCCCCGTCTGGCGGCGTTACGGCCGGAATGGTTCCGTGGGAAAAAAGTCCTGGACGTCGGATGCAACGTGGGTCACATGACTCTTGCAATCGCTAAGAACTGGAGCCCTGCCCACATCCTGGGCTTGGATATCGATGGTGGTGTGGTTCATGCGGCACGGCAGAATCTCCGCCATTTCCTGTCTGAGCTGCAGAAACAGGAAGTGGAGAAGTCGCAGACATTCCCACTTTCCTTCAGACTGTGCAGGGGGCCGATCGCTGCTCCGACCTTACTGCCTCCTGCCCCCGGGGTGTTCCCCAACAATGTGTCCTTCATGAAGGTAGGTGTGTGTGTGTGTGTGTGTGTGTGTGTGTGTGTGTGTGTGTGTGTGTGTGTGTGTGTGTGTGTGGGATGAGCCTGGGTGTGTGTGTTGATGTTTGTAATGTGTCTCCTGCGAATCTAAAATGGAGTAGAGCCATAAAACAAGAATGTCTCGAGCAAAATGGCTATTTGTGTGAACGAAAACACACACACACACGCGCGCGCGCGCACCATGACGAGTAATCAGTTTTTGTTTGATCCTGGACATAAACATCCCCAAGTGATGTCGATATGAATGTGAACGCTCAGACGGCTGACCTCGCTCTTTTCATGGTGATATAATGGGTGGAGCCTAATATTCTAATGAGCATGTTGATTGACAGCTCTGTGTTGATCATGTCACTCAAGTGCAGGATCAGGATTCTGTGTTTATCTATTACAGTAACTTTTTTTTTTTTTTTTTTTTGGTTCTCTTGCGCGGTCGCTCTGCGCTATCGTTCAGGTGGTAGTTGACCCAAACCCCCACTGGTGTAGTTTCCGGTTGCTAGCGTAGCATTTGAACACCTGGTTAGCGAAAGCTAATTGGCTGTAAAATGTAAATCTTTGATGACTGTAGTGGAAGCTGTTGCTTGTTTGTCTGTAATGTGTGTGTGTGCGTTTTGCAGGGGAATTATGTGCCGGAAAATGATGCGGTGGTGATGTCACAGTGTATGGAGTATGATGTCATCATGTGTCTTAACGTGACGAAGTGGGTTCAGCTGAACTGGGGAGACGTCGGGCTTCAGCGACTCTTCAGACGAGTGTATTCGCACCTGAACCCTGGGGGGCTGTTTGTCCTCCAACCGCAACCCTGGAGCTCCTACAGCAGGAGGAAGAGACTGACGGTAAACACACAGCTGAACCCTGAGCGGCCGTGGGCGCGCCCGAACCCTGACTGGTGGATTAATTCCCATTCTGCTGTTTTGTGTTTTTAGGAAACGACCCACAGGAATTACAACAGCATTCGGCTCCGACCGGACCAGTTCAGCTTGTACCTCACTGCTGAGGTGGGATTCACCAGCTATGAGCTCATCAGTGCCATCCAGAGCTGCGCTAAAGGTAAACCCAGAGCTGTCTCCTCCTTCATCACACACACACACACACAGTCTCGCGCGCGTGCACACACACACACACTCCATACTGTGGAATTTTTAAACAAACTAATTTTTAGTGCCGTCATTCACTTAAGCGTGAAATTACAATAACACCTTTGTTTGGCTCCACCTTCCCCTAACTGACTCCACCCCAGTTGTTGTGACTGCGATTACCCAGGAAGCATTAGCGTGATGTGGTTTTCTGAAGTTTCTGAAGGCGCTTTTGTAACTGAAACCCAGCGATGCTGAAAAATGTCAGCACATGGTTGCCCTCTTGTGGCGGTACGGGGTCGGGCACTAATGTAAACACTCACTCTTGTGTGTGTGTGTGTGGGGGGGGGCTGCGTCGCAGTGCTTGAATGCTGAAGGGTGGCAATAATTTTGGAATTTACTGCGTATGCAGACGGTTTCTGTGAGGCATTTTGTTTGTTGGTCACTTATTTATTTATTTTTCTGTCTCTCAGGACTCCAGAGGCCGATCTATCTGTTCCACAAAGGCCCCACCTCCAGCAGGAAGTCGTCCTCCAGGAGAGGAAGTGACCTGCAGGAGGAGCAGCGCGGGGCGGTGTGACTGTTTCCATCCGCTTTAAGTCGAGATGCGATCAATTCCACAGTTCCACCATCAGGTCCATCAAGTGGCCATCAGGGGGCGATGATGTTTTGATCGAACGCGTGCGGATGGACTCGCCATCTTTTGATCAAACGCGCGCCGATGGACTCGCCATCTTTTTAATAAAAGTTTTGTTTTATTTCTAACAACTCAAACCCTGTTTAATGTATATTTTAGGTGTGTGTGTGGTTCTAAAGTAAAAAGTTGATATAACTGTTTTTGCGTGGGTGTGTGTGTGTGTGTGAGTGAAACAGAATGTAATGTGAATGTTGTATAGAATAAATAATTCTTTTGATTCTGTTCCATCTCTGATGCTCAGGTGGTGACGTTGGGCCGCGTGGTGTTTTTGGGATGTTCAGTTTGGGGGTGGGGGGCGTGTCCTCAGGGCTGCTTGGAGACTAATTTATAAAAATCTTGTAACTAAAGTTTAGATTTATGAGATTGTAGATAAAAAAAAAAAACGGTAGTTACCTTCCTGCACAAACAGGATAAAAATCAACATTAGATTCAAAGCATAAACTAATTATTCACATTTTATTTATTTATTTACAAATTAAATGTTTAAATAATTTATATTCCTGATATCACAAACTCGAATCTCAGCCCCAAGTCCAAGACCAGAAATTTTGCATGAGCTCTCTGGGTGGGAGGGGCATATGCTGCCCCCCTGCTGTCAATCACAGATCTCCTATCCAATCCTGTAGTGGGGTTTGTGTTTAAATCCCGAGGATTTGATTTACGGTTAAACGGAGAGTTGTAATGAATCGCAGCGTTTCAGGAGAGATTCCTGATTTTGGGGAGCAGAGGGAGGGACCACGTGGAGAAAGTGCACGTTAAGCTCCGAATAAATCTGTTGTTCCGGTTCCTGTCACCATGAGGATGATTATTTTACTCCAACATCACAAACATGATTCTACTACACAGGATGTTCTGGAAGCAGCAGCGACGTTCTGTTTATTCCTACATACAGCCGCCACTCATTTCCTGAAGCACTCACTACGGAGCCCATCTCTGCCAATACGGGGCAAAAGTGAGGAACACCCTGAACAGCATACCAGTACACTGCAGGGTAACATGCAAACAAGCACTCGCACCGAGATGTGATTTGGAAATGGTGGTTAATGTACAGGTCTTTGTACTGTGGAAGGAAACCAGAGTACCCAGAGGAAACCTGCACAAACACACCATCATGCTATCCTTTACACCCCCACACTGGCCTCTACATCACCATGCTGACCTCTACTGTGCTAACCTTTACACCAGCGTGCTAACCTTTATGCCACCGTGCTAACCTCTTCACCACCATGCTAACCTCTACACCACCATGCTAACCTCTACACCACTGTGCTAACCTCTACGCCACTGTGCTAACCTCTACGCTACTGTCCTGACCTCTTCACCATGCTAACCTCTACACCACCATGCTAACCGCTTCACCATGCTAACCTCTACGTCACCATGCTAACCTCTACACCACCATGCTAACCTCTACGTCACCATGCTAACCTCTACACCACCGTGCTAACCTCTTCACCATGCTAACCTCTACACCACCATGCTAACCTCCACACCACCGTGCTAACCTCTTCACCATGCTAACCTCTACACCTCCGTGCTAACCTCGTCACCATGCTAACCTCTACGTCACCATGCTAACCTCTTCACCATGCTAACCTCTACGCCACCGTGCTAATCCCTACGCCACCGTGCTAACCCCTACACCACCGTGCTAACCTCTTCACCATGCTAACCTCTACACCTCCGTGCTAACCTCTACACCTCCGTGCTAACCTCTACACCATGCTAACCTCTACGCCACCGTGCTCACCTGTACACCATGCTAACCTCTACGCCAC
>JAQNCB010000023.1:35069967-35082515 GCA_030068295.1 Euristhmus nudiceps | reverse complement strand
AGTGTGTGTGCGTGTGTGTGCGTGTGTGTGCGTGTGTGTGCGTGTGTGTGCGTGTGTGTGCGTGTGTGTGTGTGTGTATGTGTGCTGTAGTTATATAAGGTGGTGGAAGCACGCAGGGGAGCCAGTGAGATCAACCTAAACACCAGCCCTCAACTAGACATCACTTTACTTCCTGTCAACACCACCGGCGTTTACCCTAACAACGGTTACCATGGCAGAAATGTAAACAACATCCCAGTGCGGCACCCGAGTAATGACCCCAGTGACACGTGCAGTCGTGGTGGTGGTTATCAGAGCAGTGGGTATGCGAGTCCCCAGAGGCCCGGCGTTCATGGACAGGATGTGATGTCAGATATCCTGGACGGATACGTCGGGGTCGCAAATCCACAAAAACTGCACGGAGCCCCAAACACGGTGAGTATACACAACCGTTATTCTGTCCCCGCACTATCAAGGTTGGTGGTTAAACCTGCGATTTATTCACTTCCTGTCTCCGTTTCAGAGCGCCATCGGGAATCAGGCCGTTTATCAGGACGCGAGGGATCAGTGGCCCGTGAGCGCCAGGTTTGTGTCTTAAACAATAACTCCAACGTTCTACGGTATTACGGGACAAAAACGTTAGCACCGCTTGACGCGTTGTTGCTCATCGCTAGCCTGAACGGAGGGTGGGACGGCACGAGGAAGAAATCAGGAGGGATGCTAATATGTTAGCAACATAAGCTAGCTATGAAAGGGACGTAAGTACAGAACTACTTCAGATAAACAATAACCTGCACTCAGAGTGTACGGTACCTTCGTCAGGCAGGAATTATTATAACTTGGCTTAATTATAATGAAATGTCTCCCCCTAGTGGTTGTCTGATGAACTTTTGGCTCCATTTTAAAAAAAGTATTTTTTTTTTTTTGGTTTTTTTTTTTAGGCTTTGGGGAAATTTTAACATTGAGCCTCCCAGTTAGAAAGACAGCACAGAGTTTATTTTCCACCTAACTTGCCGTCCTGGGACGTGGTGCATTTGTGCTTTCTCGCCTGAACCGTTTGTCTGATTCTGTCCTCTGATCATCGTTTGCCTTCGTCTGCCCTCCACAGGACTCGCCGTGTACCGCGGGGTGAATATGAAGAAGCGTTAAACAGAAAGAACAGAAGCTCGGTTTGGGACGAATCCCGAGCCCGACACGTCAGCTGGAAAGACCAGACCACCTCCCTCGAGAAATCGGTCACCAAACCGCCAATCAAGCAGATAGACACCCAGCAGGTCCCCGCTCGCTCCGTTCCCGACTCGCCGAGGTGCCTTCTAGTGGACCGGAGATGCGGCAGCCCTTCTGTCCTGAGGAAATTCTGTGCCATGTTGGAGGAAAACGAAGGAAAAATGCTGATCGAGGATGGAATGGTAACCACATTGGTGCCCAAATTCGTTCCCACCTCCCCAAAGCTTGGCGGGAACCGGGGGTCCAAACACGTCCCTGTCAGGGATACTGAAGTTCCTGTGACTCCTCAGAACTGGGAGCACAGAGGCGCAAAGTTTGGAACCAAGACCTCCCATTGGGGTACGGACAACCTACAGGCCGGCTTCAAGATGACAGAGAGGATTCTGGGTAATCGCTCGACGCCATCACCGAGGAACACGCCGTCACCACACCAGGTGAGGGCGTCGGAGGGTTTGTGCTAAAACTGCGATATTTATTTATTTATTTATTTATTTTTCCCTTCAGTTCAAATTAAAGCTGAAACTCTTTCCTGTTTTGAATTTCTCCAGGCGAGCTGGGACTCGTCCCCGACCGCACCCAGGAGGAGCTTCTCCCGTCCGGCTCGTCCATCCAATCAACGGCCCCCATCCCGGTGGGCAAGCCACACCCCGACTGCTACGATAACCACGCCCATTATTCCTCGATCCCGCTCGCTCAGCCCTGCTTGTAAAAGTAAACAACGCTTTAATAATTACGCCTTATACACGGAAACTGTCATCATGTGAGCGCGACGGACGGACGGACGGACTCTGTAAAACTTTCACCTCGTGGAATGTTTCCATATTTCATATTTTTGTATCTTTTTCACACGTCAGTCTCTTTGTGTACTTCACTGTATATAAATATATAAATATAAATTTAATGCATGTCTCGTATTAAACTTGAATTTAAATAGAAATGAAAAGGTAACGAGGTGCAGGTTCCTGTAAACTCGTACAGATCGTTATTTCTAACAGCTGAGGGAGAAACGAGGGCTCCGGAGTGGCACGTCGACTATTAACCCGGAGATCGCAAGTTCGAATCCGGGTTAATGCACAGCCGTCCGTGACCAGAGGTCCACAGGAGCTGATTGGCCGAGCTCTCACGGGAGGGCGGGACGGCATACGCTCACATCCCTGTCACTCACAGCGATCGCCAGCCAGTCAGGGGTGTCTGTGAGCTCATTCGTATGAGGAGCAGACAACGCTTTCCCTCGGAGTGTGTTAGACCCGCCCCCAAATACACAAGGTGCCGCAGTACGAAAATGTCACGGAGGAGGCGTGTTCATGCTTTCTCCCCCCCCTGGTCGGTGGTGGTTGTGTGACAGGGAAGGCAACACCTGATGGGTGGGAATTGGATACAAATAAATTAGGGAGAAATGGGGGGGGCGTGGCTTGATGATCTTCTGTGCCTGTAAACATCACTTCGTTTTGAACTTTTTTCTTAATCATGTTGAATTTTTAATTTTTTCTGGTTTCTTTCTTCTCATGTTGTTGAAGCTGCAACTTGGATGCTGTTTAAGGGACTTTAGTGTTATTATTATTATTGTTGTTTATTATCTGATGTAATATAATTTTCAGTCTGTACACGTGTCCCTCTCAGTGCTGTTCATTCTCTCGTGAGGATCCTGTGTGTGTTTGATCTTATGATTTTTCAGGAGAAAAAATAAACGCGGTGATGTTATTAATATCACGGCGGCCGCTGCAGGGCTCATTAACACTCGCGTACAGGAGGAAACTAACGGTTCTGCAAAAGTGCCGTGGACCCGATTCCATTTCCAACACCTGGAACCAACCTGGAACTGTGCGGAACCTTTAATCCGATGGTCCGGTTTTAATGGATAAACATCTGGCGTGCTGCTTCCTGTGGGGACGGGGCATGTGTACGGCACACAAACACTGATTTATCTCCTTATGTTCATTCTCAGCTGTTTATGAAGGGTTTGATCTCATAACAGTGTGGTGTTTGTACCCTCAGGATCCCTGTCCTTACTAGTCTGTGACTCTTATTTCACACTTATGATTTTTTTTTCCTTTAATCTTTTTTTACACCATCAAACTCTCCGGTTGTGAAAAGTTTTCTCGTCGTGTAACTTTTCATTCAGAAATAAAACATTTTCAAACAGAGAAATAAAATCGCAGTGATTTATTACAACACAAACAGCTGGAGTTCATACACCCACCTCACAGCAACAAGGTCCTGGGTTCGAGTCCTGGGTTCGGGACGTTTCTGGGTGGAGTTGGTATGTTCCCCTGTGCTCATGTGGGTTTCCTCTGGGTACTCCGGTTTTCTCCCACAGTCTAAACACATACATAGCAGGCTATCTGGTGGTTCCAAATTGCCCCTGGGTGTGTGTGTGTGTTGCCATACAACGATCTAATGAGCTGTTCTGAGTTATACCCTGCCCTCAGCCAGAGTCGGCTGAAATAGGCTCCCACCTCCCCATGACACTGATGAAGCTTAAAGTGGTTTCCTGGACAAAGAAAAAAAAATCCAGTGAAATAAAAACGACCCCCTCGCAAGATTCATATTTCATGTCGTATCCCTTCATCCTCACTCCATGTCCTGGTCTCACCGTTCTGAACCATCATCACCAGGCCAAATACTCACATCCCACGGGTTCTACTGACCAATAACACTCGTTTCTACCCATAATGCACCTCTCAGTGTTACTCTAGGCCACCCTGCTCTGTGGCGCCTGGAATAACTAGCGTGACGTTGTTTTGGTGCCAGAAATCTGAGACCCTGACTGTCAAGGACAAGATTATATACACACACACACACACACCAGAGCCAACGGAGTGTGTGATTATGAAACTCACACACACAGAGCTCAGTGAGGTGTTCTAACAGGGGCTTGTCTGGTTCACAGATGCTTAATTATCTCAGAATGTGAATTAAAATAACTATTTATATCAGCAACAAACAATTCATGAGAGATCGACTGGGGGACAGAACGAGACGCTCCATCAAATAAAACTAAAAAATTCACAACAAAGTGTTTGATGTCTGGGATCCACCCACAGGTGATGTACGGTCGTGACGAATGCGTGTCGTCCCCTGAAGCGTAGTCCTGCCAGCATCCCTGATCAGGTATTAAAGGACCGCCGTCTTTGTCCCACCCACCTCTTCATCGCGTCCCCCAAAGCCCTCGACTGTTTCTCTTCTTTTGAAGTTTAGAACCCGAACGCTCATCTCGCTGTCTCTTGGTTGCGCGTCTGTGGTTGGCGTCGAACGAGGATCTTAAAGACAACTATAAAAATAAATGATTTCATACACAACTTCTACCTCCCACCACATCCCTGCACCCTCCTCCACCCCGCATACACCCCACGTGGTACCTCACACATCAATACTGTAAATAAAAATGCTAACTGATCCGAGATCAGGCCTGAGGGGGAAAATACACCGACAAATACACACGTGTGGTGGTTAGCATGTCTGCCTCAAAGCAAGAAGGTCCTGGGTTCAAGTCCCAGGCTCAGTGAAGGCGCTTCCTTTGGGTACTCTGGTTTCCTCCCACGGTACAGAGACATGCACATTCAGGCTAACCGGCTGTTCCTAATGGAGTCATGTGTGTATCGGCCCTGTGATGGAGTTGCAAGATATTTAGGGTGTACATCAGCTTAACCCAGTTACAGCTGAGATAGGCTCCAGTCCCCCCACGGCCCTGGAAGGATTAAGTGGTTTAGTGAGTGAGTAAAAGGATAAAATGTAATATTTTTAAAGGAACTGAGTGAAGAGAATTCTGATTACACTTTCGTAAAACATGTGGAACGATTTCAACCTGAGCACGACAGATAGTGAGGGCGAGAGTGTGAGTATGTGTGTGTGTGTATATATACAGTATGTATTTGTATATGGTGTCTGTGCATGTATGAGGTATGTGTATACGCTGTGTGTGCGTGTGATGTGTGTTTAAGCCGAACCCATGAGCTCAGTATGTATTTGTATATGGTGTCTGTGTGTGTATGAGGTATGTGTATACACTGTGTGGTTGTGTGTGTACCCTGTGTAATGAATATAATGTGTGTGTGTGTGTGTAATGAATATGGTGTGTGTTTAAGCCGACCCCATGAGCTCAGTGTGTATTTGCAGCTCACTATAAAACTTCATGCCACATTTTGCGTATGTCTCCATTACGCCACCGCTATTCCTCGAGGCACCTGCTCCGCGCGCCGATCTGGAATCAGCCGGTTCGTCCCACATGACCACATTTAACGCTTATAAAAAGGTAAAAAATATCCCAGATGAGCGCCTGCGATACCAAAACTCCGGCGCACCATATACGAGCAGAGCACAGCCGCCGCTTCGTGACATCGGGGTTTGTTTCTGCCGCTGAGCTCACGAGACCAATCACATCTTCGACACTTCATTCCACCGCGGCGCTGCTGAGCTCCGGCTTGTGAGCGGTCAGAAGGTGGTTAACGTTGTAAGCCAGCAGCTCTGACAGACCTGCAGGTTTATATTAATGCATCGGCTGAGATTGTTTCCATAGTAACAGATCACTCACAGCACCAAGACGTATTTCTGAGGTGTGGGCGTGGTTTGCATTTTCATTTTTGCCTCCCACTCGGCCCTCAGAACAAACGACCACGATTATTGTAATATATTAAATTCTATCACTCGTCGTTGTTGAAGAATGAAAAACTCCGGAAGCTGCATTTCAAACAAATAAAGAGACGACACTTTATTAATTCATTCAACTTATTAACAAAAGAGAAAACACACCACCGTTAAAACTAATTACAGCAAAACGAGTTAAAGGTCATTAGCGTCATTTCTGTTTAATGGGCGACAAAAAAAAAAAAAAAGCCAAACAGCTGGACATGAACATCTGGACAGAGGAAACAAAACAATTAAAACCTCAGGAATTATAGCGTCGATAAAATCCTCAAATAAAACTCCATTTCCCAGAGTTCTTAGCGTCTCAGCCTTGGGCACTTCCTTCCAAACGCATCACAGTAACATAAACGCACGCACACGTACATACACAAGCGCGCGCACTGACACACACGTGTGCACGCACACTGGGAATCCCCTCCATGCTTGAATGAATGTTAAATTATTAGATGTTTATATTTTTTGCTTGTTTGGATATCCAGCAGTAAACGCCACCGCGTCCTCGCTCATCAGCACCGCAATCACTCGCACTTTACGGCCCCGCTTTGTATCGACACACGTTTCTATATTACATCACACCTGTAGACCCTCACACAGACATGAAAAGAAAATTTCTGTGATGAAAAATCAGAGCAACACAAAAAAGGCTCCGTCCCAAACGCGACACGTCGCTAATGTTCGAAACAACAGCGCTCGCTCTTCATCATCGTCATCGTCATTAATATTAATACAGAAATGCTAGAATCGAGATTTTATTGTGATTGTGGTTACGTGATGTTTCGTGTTTTGTTCTCGGCGGCTCAGTGAATTATTACCCATGATGCCCCAGAAGAAGGTTAAACACTGAGAAGTTCACAAATTATTAAACGTATTATAATAATAATAATAATAACAACAATAAACTGCGTTAAGTTAGAGCTCGAGGTCGTAGTTTTAGTTTCCGTGTGCACCCTGCGGGCGGGTGATCTCTAATTAGCCGATTAGCGAGCTAGCTTACATTTTCACTAAGAGCGTTTCTGTGACGCGATATCCTCACACAGCAGAACGAGCCGGACGTCCTCTCCACATGCGAGAGTTTGGGATAGAGCTGAAGGTTGGGAGGAAACACCACATTAAAGACCGAAGTGCGCGTCCTGTTCGTCTCGATGAAAACCGTCCTCATTTACACATTTCGCCGTTTCCCGTCTCGCAGCCGCGACCGCTACACCTCCGTCACCGTGCACTGACCATCAGGGCTGCGGGACCGAACTTCACTGTCCATCCTCTGCAGTCTGTACCTCACACCTTCCTCATCATCGTCGCCTCCCTCATCCTCGTCTTCACTCGTTCCCGACTCTGACTCGTAACCGGACGGATCAGGCGCGGCAGCAGAATCATCTTCGTCGTCATCTTCCACTTCCTGCTCGTCCTCCGCCGGTGCGGCGCGGCCGATATGGAGCTGTGCAAACGCCTGGACGAGTTGCGGACTATGATGGTGGTCCCGGTCGCCGCCCAGCATGATGGGAGGACGGATTGGGGGCGGGGCAAACGCAGCCTGAGAGCGAACGGCTCCACTTATATCAGCTCCGTCTGCCGAGTTCTCCCTCTCTGATGGCGAAGCTTCTGAACCCGGTGCCAGATCTGCGGCTGTAGGGTCAGAGAAACCCGGAGATAGCCTGTCTCTCTGTCTCTCTCTCACCTGTCTGTCTGTCCGGATGTCTCTCTCTCTATTGCTCTCGGTTACCCCTCCATCCGAGTTTACAGCCGAATCGGTGGGTAAAGGAACAGGAAACGCTGGCGAAACCGATCCAGAACCAGGAAGGGAATTAGATCCAGATCCTGCGGCAGGCTCTGGATCCAGTCTTAGTCCAGCCACGCCCTTTTTGGGAACGTCCAAAGCATCACGCTTCATCCTCCTGCGCCGCCCGTGCTCGTTGCGTCTGTACTGCACCATGTTCTCCAGGTCGGCGACGTACAGGAAGCCGGCGATCAGCATCTCGGCGCTCTTCTTCCCCTCGCGGTACGCTTCCTCCAGCTCGCGGCTAGTGCGCTCATCATACTGCCACCAACCATTCCGCCCTTCGTAATACCAGGCATGGCCCCCTAGGCTCCGCCCCCCCGTCGCTGTGGCCTTAAGCTCCTCTGGAGAAAGCAGCGTGGGACGGTCCAGGAAGTCCTCCGGCACTTCCTGCCTGCAGAGGGCGCAGCGCTTGCTGTGCCAGGACGCCCCCTTCACACACAAGAAACAGAAGACGTGACCACAGGGGAGGCGTACCGGGTGGACGCAGCTCTGCAGGCATATAGCGCACTCCGGAACAGGAAGTGAAGGTGGAGGCGAAGGGGAGGGGCTTCCACTTCCATCCTTTACCCCGCCCACTTTTTTACCTGAGGTCAGTGCGTCCATGGAGTGATCGACTTCTCCACAGCTCGCCATTCTGAAAGAAAAAACAAAAACAAATGGATTTCTATAAAAAAGAAAAAAAAAACCACACACAGCAACACAAACACTCCTTTTATTTTTTTTTTAAACAGACTTAAAGGTGATGTAACTCACTGAGGTGTTTAGTTTGAGCAGCCAAGTCACACACGGCTGATCCCTTTTAGTTCAGGTGAGCGGTAGGTAAACTCCCAGTGTCTCCCTTTCACACACTTCCCTCTCACCCCACACACCTCATAAGTAAACAGTGACTCTGTGACTCAAACGTCTTATGACCTCATGATCACAGGACATGTTTATTTACAGCGGAACCCATGAGAATGATGATGATGATGATAATATCTCCCTGCCCGGGGTTTACACCACAGCGGTACCGGCTTCTGGCTGATTTCCTTATACAAATGTTAAATAAAATCCAATTAAACTATATATTTTAGTCAGTAACATCATCATGCCCATATATGGTATGTTTACAGTTGACTGATATTTTTCTCTCACCCGTCACTAATAAACCACCTTAAAAAGAACCTGACACCTTAAATCGAATTAAAATATCATCATCATCATCATCATTATTATTATTATTATTATTATGAATAATGAAGAAAAGCAGTTGGTTTAGTCTGCGATTTCTGAGTGACATTTGTTATGTTTAATCTTTAATAAATGTGTAAAAGGTTCCCAGCAGGATGGGACAGAATCACACCCACAAACACAAACACAAACAAAGCCTTCCACAGCCGCTAAGCGACACCGCTAACCCGCTAATATTTCATCAAATTCACACACAATTTATTCAACTGTGAAATAAAAAGATTACATCCTACACCTAGATTATTATCAGACAGATTAGAGTGTAGGAATTATTCAATAATATTAAATATCTTTACTGTTTACAGGCCTGAGCTAGCATGAGCATTAGCATGCTAGCTGCGGCCTTATTTATGTCACAGAATATAACTACTATCAAAACGCTGCAGTTATTTTCGGATGGAATATAAACCAATAACGGATATTATTCGTTCTACAGTAGAATATGTTCCAGTCGGGTAATATTTCCACTCAGAGAGAGGTTAGTTTATTTTTGGTTAGCTTAGCCGCTCTGGCTCTAACCCAGGTTTGTTTCTGAAGGAATTCACTCACCTGTCAAAATCCTCCAAAGTCTCTCCTTTCTGTCAAGATTTATTTTTCACTCATTTGCTGTAAACAGATTAACATTTTAAAAGCTCAGAAATCTGTAAACCACCAGATGCTGCTGAAAGGAACCCTGCGATGTTTTCAGTCCAAAATAATGATGTGTGATTCTCAAATGAATCGGTTCATCATAAACGACTCCATGAAGTGAACCCGAAGAATCGCCCCGATACATTCAGCAAGGTTAAAATCCTCCAGGTCCCGAGGTCGAGTCGCGGGCGTGCCTGTGTGTAGTTCTTCTCGTGCTCACGTGGGATTCATCCGGGTATTCTGGTTTCTTCATACAGTCCAGAAATGCCTTTAGGTGAATTGACTGTCCTTGCTGTTCCCTAGCTGTGTGTGAATGTGATTGGTTGTCTGTTGGTGCTGTGATGCTCTGGCAAGCTGTCCATGGTGTACTCCACCTTCGACCAATGTCAGCTGAGATAGGCACAGCCTCCCTGCCACCCAGTAAGATGATGAAAATCCTGTCATGAATGGGTACAATTAAAAAAAAATCTAATTCAGTTCAGCCAATAATACTGCAGGAAAAAACTACTGGATTTTCCCCCGTAAACAGTCAAGCGTATGAAGAGCGCAGTGGACCAGGCTTTACAGAGTGAGAACGGACACATGGACCTGTTCCTCAGTTTCCTCCTGGGTCTCACACGGGAGTCCAATCAGACTTGCTTACGAGGCATGATGCAGCAGACAGGATGTAGCTCTCATAGTGAAGAGAAAACAGTGGAGTACACCACAGAGAACCTCTCTCCAGAGAAATCCATCAATCTGTTCCACTATCTAAATGAACTGTAAATGAACTGAATGATCATTCTCTAGAAGAGGAGGTACAAATTTACCTGGAGGGAAAAAAATTGTCTCTGTGGAGTCAGACTCGCTCCTGATCAGTGGTCAGCGTTGGTGTTTGTGATGCTGAATGCGGAAGAGGAGTTGGAGGAGTTTGATTTGAATAAATATGAAAATTAAAACCTTTTCTCGTATTTTCAGTGCAATCAGTAACACACCGACAACTTTCACAGAAAACAACTCGCTTTAGTCACCTTAAAGAAGATACTAGAACTAGTCTCACTAGATACAGACAATTTTGTTCTGTGAAATCATTCGAAGGCACATTATCAATATTATTATTATAATTATTATTATAATTATGAATTTTGGCAAATTAAAAACTGAACACAGTCCCACACTGGTGAAATCATGTTTAAATGCTGTGGTAGTGTAGCCCTCCTTCATCATGCTGCATCACAGCCCAAAGATGAAAATGTGGAATGTTCTACCACTGTACTCCTGCTCTCCCACGGCACTAGTGCTCTGCACAGAGCTCCAGAAAAGCATCACTACTGTGCCATGAAGGTGATTCTGAGCACCAGAGGAACTGTGAAAGGTGCGAAGAGTAAGAGTGAGGACTGGTTGGTACACAGCCCTGTATCTGCTCACTCAGCATGGAGATGAAGCCAGGACACTCAAACTTCTGGAGCCATGAGCAGGCCAGCCAAGTGAAGGGACACACAGGGACATACAGCGACCCATGTGGCATGTTTTTGTGGGTTTGAATGCACATAGTGTTATTGTGTCAAAGATCAGTGTATAATATTTCCATTAACTCTACAGGACAAGGCGTTTGCCTTCATTTCCACCTAACGGACTGACAGCAGAAGTGAAATTACCCAAGGTAACCAGCAGAGGCCAGCCCTGTACAATGTTTAAGCCATTTAATATATTTTTTCTAGATTTGTTTTACTGGTTTAAATATTCAAAGTGAATCTTATTTAAACAATATAACTGTATGAAGGATCAGTAATAAACAGCACACGCTGTTATGTTGTGAGATGCAGGTTTATGCACATAATTGGTTTTTACATTACTATACAAATATATTTACTACTGTTAGCTTCACAGGTTCCGAACTTTGAGCTTCACAAAAATCCTTTTAATATTTTAATGTTTTCCTGCATTAACATTCCCACTTCAACTCAAAGGGCGGCGGCGGCTCAGGGGTTAAGGCTCTAGGTTGGTAAAAGAGCTGTTAAATATTATCATCTTATGGAAATTTTTACTTAACAGTCTATCTGCGTGTCATAAATCACTCATTATATAGGAAGTTTAAATACAGAGGACTATATAGTGAGCTCAATGATGATAAAACACTTGGCCGGTACTCCTCGGTGCCACTGAGAGCAGGTGGTTTGCTGCTAAATTCAAGGCTTGTTTCCAGTGGAACTAATATATTTTATTAATAGACATTTTATGACGCATGATGCATTTTGGTACACATTGCTTGATTTGTGACCATCTCTTGGACACTACTTTTCATGATCCACAAGTGCAATACTGTTAGTTTGTACAGGGGGAAGGATCCACTCACAGACCAAAATGATGGAGAGCACAAAGTTTATTAAACAGACAACGACTCCAAAACAACAGGCAAAAATCATCAAAAAAAAAAAAAAAACAGGCAATGATCAGAGAACGCCAAGGAATCAAAACAGAGAGCAAGGCAGAGGGATCCAAAATCAAGCGATCTGCAAAAGACTTACAAACGCTGGAGACAAACCGCTGGCAGAAAAACCCGAGCAGAACCCTCTAGTATGATCTGGCCATGACTGTGAGGAAATGCTGGGTTTATGTAGTCAGACTACTAAGGCAGCTAGCGAGACAGAGGTGGGCGTGATAATAGATGGATAGAAACCCAAAGCAGACATGACAGACAGAAACAGAAAAAGGCACAGGATACCAGGAGACAAAAATTAATCAGCAGAAATCCTGACAATCTCATAGTTCTCGCTGTACATTCTGTCACCAGTACAGAAAGGTGAACTCAGTAAATAGTGCACTATATAGTGAGTAGTGAGTGACTTGGACACAGGGAATATCTATATGTTATCTGTAATGCCCACGCCCTCCAGGTGTTGACATGACACCTGTGTGTTTTTAAACTAATGACCGCCAGGTACCAGAATCAAACTAGTACTTTTTTTGATATAAACACAAGATTATGGACTGAATTTGACTCACATTCTACTACTACTTTTCTTTCGGCTTCTCCCATCAGGGGTCGCCACAGCGAATCATCCGTTTCCATCCATCCCTG
>JAQNCB010000023.1:34943656-34958151 GCA_030068295.1 Euristhmus nudiceps | reverse complement strand
TGTGTGTGTGTGTGTGTGTTTTACAGACCAACAACAGAGACAGGAAGTCAGTGAACAAGAACGGAGGGTGACCCTGACAGCCCCACCCTCGCCTGCCACCCCCTCCCACCACACTCTCCCCACGGTAATCAAACCTTCATCACCTGTCTATTTATCCCTCAATCACTCTCTCTGTTTCTCTATTTCCACGTGTGAGTGTTATTGCTCCCTGTCATTGCTCTACACTCACTGTGTTTGTATTTGCTGTTGTTATGCTATTAATTTCATTTCCTGTTTGTTTGACTGTTTGTTTATTTATTTGTTTGTGTTATAGTTTGAAAGCGTCCGATCCGCTTCCCCTACTGAATGTTGCCACTTCTCTCCCTGGAACAGACAGGTACAGAATCAAACAAGCAAGTGGCGCTGTTCCCTGATCCCTGATCACAAACCCCTTATCCCCAAAACAAAAATCTCTAATCACCTAAACATTAATTCCACTAATCCCAATCCATTAATTCCCGAAACCCCAAAACATTAATTACAAATCCCCTAATTACTTATCCTCAAAATAATCTCCAAACCCATAATTCCTAATTTCCCTACACATAATAACTAATCCCAAAACTCCTAATCACCAACCACTAACCCTCAAACACTAACCTCAGTCACTAATCTCGCATCCATTCATAACTGATCCCCTATCAATTGATAACTAATCCCCTAACGATTAAGAATTAATCCTCTAATCGAGGATCCCTCATCCGTTAATAACTAATCCCCTAATCACTATTCCACTATCCATTAATCACTTCTCGCCATATCCACTAACAACTAATCCCCTAATCCAGGGATGTCAAACTCTTTTCACATGCCAGGTAGATGTCAAGTGGGCCGGACCATTAAAATTATAGCATTCTGAGCTATAAATAACCAAAATATAATGTCTTTCCTTTGTTTTGGTGTAAAGAAGCACAAGATCATGAGGAAAATCTTGAAATTTAATGAACAGTCCTTTTCCAAACATTTCATGAAGCACCTCATTTCCTTCAACAAACATGCAATTTTCTTTTATCATTCACATGTATGCGTTGCAACCGATCCCACTGATTGTACAAAGGCACAAAACTTTAACAAGAAATTGGTATTGAAAAACTTTAAGATTAAATGAGACTTATAAAGAAAGGAATTTTTAAACCATGTGCACATAAAATCGAACTAAAGTGAGTGCTATTGAATGTGCAAGGAAGAAAGTATTCACTTGTCCTGTAAATGTGTAAACTACATACATGAAACATGCATACTACATCAGGGTGTAGCGGGGAGGTACAGAACAGGGTAGGAACAACGTCGTAACCAGCAGCAGATGGCGCATTGATACCTTCTGCTGTTTGGTCTGTCTCAGTGATGCGGCTTGTCTTCTACGCTGACCAAAACAGTGCTCCCCCTAGCGGATAGTTCTTGACTTGCATTTAATGAAAAAAATTAAATCCATGTCTTTTATGCATTTTTTTCACTTCCAAATTATCCTGCGGGCCTGATCGAACGACCTTGTGGGCCGGATGTTTGACACCCCTGCCCTAATCACTAATTCCCTATCAATTAATAACTAATCCCTTATCGATTATGAACTAATCCTCTAATCACTATCCCCTAATTACTAATCCCTGCCTCATCTCTTTCTGGTTTCTTTTCGGAGTTCTTTGAGCCTTTTCTCGCCCTCAACCTGCAGATGTTTCCACTTCTTAGATATTTTTGGATGGAAATATGACTATTAATAATGTTGACGGTTTTAAGAAGTGTGATTTCTGGAAAAAAAAACACACACACACACACGGACACACACGGACACCCGGACACACACTTACAGAAGTATGTAATCTGGTGTTTCATGATGAGAAGGTTTCAAGGTTGATACTTGTGCGTGTGTGTGTGTGTGCGCGCGTATGTGTGTGTGTGTGCGCGCGTATGTGTGTGTGTGTGCGCGCGTATGTGTGTGTGTGTGCGCGTGTATGTGTGTGTGTGTGCGCGCGTATGTGTGTGTGCGCGCGTATGTATGTGTGTGTGGGTGTGTGTGTGTGTTAACATTCCGGTTTCAGCCACAATCTCCTGAGCGTCTGCGAGAAAAATGTGCGGCTTTCACTGTGACGTCACAGAGAGGTTTCATTTCCACACGACCTCGCCTTCAATTTTATTTATTTATTTTATCTTTATTTTATTTTAGAACACTTGGCTCCCTGTGCTGTATTACTTTACCATTCCTGCCTCTGATATACGGCAGTTCACACACACACACACACACACACACAGGGTCAAAGTCAGGCCTCGCAATAAGCAAGGTTCACAATGCAGGCGGTTACCACGGAAACTTCTTTGGATTGCTGAAAGAGAGAAAGGGTGTGTGTGTGTGTGTGTGTGTGTGTGTGTGTGTGTGTGTGTGTGTGTGTGTGTGTGTGTGTGTGTGTGTGTGTACATTGGAGGGTGACACTCTCAGCTCTCTCTGTTAGTTGGTGCTGTGTGTACACTGTGAGGTGAGTGTTTACTTTAACTTCATACTGAACAACTTGGAGAGGATAAGCAAACACACACACACACACACACACACACACACACACACACAGAGTGTGTGCTTTGTCTTGCTGTTTTTTTCAGTGCACAGATATACTACTAACATCATCATCATCTCTCTCTTTCTTTCTCTCTCTCTCTCTCTCCCTCTCCCTCTCTCTCTCACCCTCTCTCTGTCCCACCCTCTCCCGCTCTCTCTCTGTCTCTCTTCCTCTGTCCTTTCCAGGTTGTTTCCGATCCTGATTCCGTGTCTTTAGGTCACAGATCTAAGGTTCCTGTTCCAAATGTTCCTTCGCCGCTGGACACACAGACCAATTGGAGCGTCGCTCTGCCCTTACCGACGCCTGAGGACCAGATGAAGAACCAATCACAGTCGATCGTGTCGTGTGTGGTTCCCATCGACGTCACGGGTAATTTGCACTCTGTATATTCATGCTGTGTTACCAGCGTTATGCTAGTTCCTGTTAGCGCATTGCTAAGCTAATTTATTTCCTCATGCTATAGTTTTGTGTCGATTCGGACATCGTCATGATGTCAGATTTTGTAGTGAGCGGCACTCTGTCCGCCCGTGGGTTTGAACTTCTCAGGTTGAGATTTGAAATGATTTTAATTTAGAATGATTTTAATGCAGTGTTTCTGTAGATAATGTTAAAGAAGCTAACTGAAAGGAGAACTGTGCCAGACGCCAGCGACAGTGTTTTCGTAAAAACTTTTGATTATGATGAAATTTCAAAATCTATGAGAGGTCGGAAATGTGACGCCTGATTAAAGTCGACTTTAAAAACGCTGACCGTATCAAATCAAATATGGTACGTGGCCAATGTTAGCGAAATTTGTTAGCATAGCGCTCGGTTCCCTTGCATGTTCGGGCTTGACGATACGATGAAGATGAAAATATCTTATCATGCTGCAGTATGGCCAGAGAAATATATTGTGACAGAAAGTATCATGATATCAATATTATCGTCGTATCGCCCAGTTCTACACAGAAAAATTTATTTCCTATTTTTTTGCGTCCGCTGTCAGTCAGCGTATGTAAACATACTTAAATTAATTATAACCTGTAAACATTTACTTTTTAATAAAATCAAATGTTGAAATTCACACAGCGATTATTGATTATTATTTAAATGTGATTGAAGTTTCATTTCGCTGCTATTATGATTTATTATCGGCTTATTGGTGAAAGATTGAGACGGTGATCTCCTCGTTATCTTGAGCCGTCTCTCGCCGTGGATCTGTGGCACAGTTCTCCTTCCACACAGACGAGTTTGTTCTTTCATGCGCTGAAGTGTACGTGTCGTTTTTCAGAGGATTCGTCCATCGCTGCTCGTTCCACGGCGGCGTCTGCCTTTCTCAGTGAGACATCTTTTAAATGTCCATTAATGTCCATACCTCATTTCTCCCAAACCCACCATCCACTACCGAGAGAGAGAGAGATAGAGAGAGAGAGAGAGAGAGAGAGAGAGAGAGAGAGAGAATAAAGAGAGAGAGAGAGAGAGAGAGAGAGAGAGAGAGAGACAGAATAGAGAGAGAGAGAGAGAGTGAGTATGAGAGAGAGAGAAAGAGAAAGAGATAGAGTGTGAGGGGGAGAGAGAGAAAGAGAGAGAGAGAATAGAGATAGAGAGCGAGAGAGTGTGTGTGAGAGAGAGAATAGAGAGTGAGTGAGAGAGAGAGAATAGCAAGAGAGAATAGAGAGAGAGAGAGAGAGAGAATAGAGAGAGAGAGTGAGCGAGAGAGAATAGAGAGAGAGAGAGAGAGAGCGCGAATAGAGAAAGAGAGCGAGCGAGAGGGAGGACGTACACAGACGTTTGCTTTCTCTGGTTTAAGTAGATTAAATATATATTTATATTTACAATAATAATAATAAACTTGGCTTTAAATTCAAATGTGCAAGTCACGTTATAGAAGCTGACGAGTTTCTGGCTGCCCTCGGTCCTTGATTCGTGCCAGGAAATGCAAAGCTGTGAGACGCCAAGCCGCGCATGCTAATCAGCTCCATTAAAATTACAAAAGGCACCGAGGGAATTAATCCGCTCGGATCTGGAATGGAAGCTGAAAGAGATTGTTTTCATCCAAAAATATGCTAACAGGAAGTGATTATTTTTTATTTTTTGCACAAAATGTTGTCAATTGATGTTCGACTTGGTCTGGATGAGGCTAAAATGCGTATTTTTTTTTCATTGCTAACAATTAAGCCTAATAATTAGCCTGATCTTTATAAACATTTCCACGTGGCTAATCAACCTTTGCTAACTTTTGTTTGCTGGAGCTTTTAGTGATTGTCTAATTCTGCATTAAAATGTTTTGGTGGAAATAAAAATATTTTAGGGAGAAAATCAGCGCTTGTCTGTTACACCTCCATCGGTATACCTCCCTGTTTTCCTTGCATGATTCTGTGTTTTGTACCCAACACTAAACTACATCCATACACATCAATCATAAACATTTCTTTAACCATTTTGACCTTAAAAAAAAAACCCTGATCTATGATTTAAAGTTGTTAAATCTTGGGGTAGTTTATACTGTGATAGACGGTACGAGTGTCTGCCTCGGTTAGCAGTTCGAGTTAACATCCTCCATGAGGGTAGAGTGTGAGAAACGGGAGGGTTTGGCAGCGAGCAGCTCCTCATGTCTTGGCGCTCTTCACAGGGGCCGGGTTCGACAGAGATGCCAGTGTTCGCTGCTCGCTATCTTACTCGCAGTCTGTGCTACAGAGGCGACGGAAGCTGAGACGACGGAGAACGATCACGGGCATTCCCAGACAAGTGCAGCAAGACGCAGGCATGTTAACCTTTAAAAAAAAAATCGCAGTCATAACGCGAAGTATTTACTGCTTTTCTACTGATGCTTTTTTTTTACGATTATTGGTAAATGGTTCTCTGCCTCTGTTCCAGACTCTGATGAGTCTCCTGTAGCCAGCGAGCAGACGGTGAGAGCGCACTCCAGCCCTGAAGCTTGTCCAGAGGACCTCACGTCCACTCGTTTCAACACCAGAGATTCTGGCTGCCAGACGGAAGACTTCCTGATCGCTGCTGCAGCACTGTCTCGTAGACGGTTTAGGGCCCATAAGGGTCAGAGTGCGACCTTTCCACTTTCTCATTCCACAGGAAGCCTGCACAACGGTCCGGATACCATGTTCACCACCTCCATCAGTTCCCATTTGCGCTCGCATAGCCTTCCTCGAGAAGGAGCCCGATTGCACGACACGGTACGGATCAACGGCGACGATCACGAGGACGAGGAAGACGGAGATCTTTCACCGTTTGAGAGAGAACAGTTTCTTCCGGTACGAGTGGAGAACGTACTAAAGAATGAAGAAGAGAGTGCTGATGACCCGGTACAGCCAGAGAGGCAGCTCTTTAATCAGCATCCCGAGAGCCCAGAACATGTGTGGGTGCAGAGGGGACGTTTCCATCTACCTTGTAAAACTGATGAGATCTCGTCCAGCTCTGACACATTCAGCAGTCCTGTTCACTGCAGCGCTGGAGTTCTGGTCGGCCAGATGGACCATAAGGAGGACCACCAGTCTTCCAGTGGAAACTGGAGCGGCAGCAGTTCCACGTGCCCTTCGCAAACCTCAGAGACGATTCCTCCCGCTGCTTCTCCACCGCTGACACACTGTGACTCGGAACTGTCTCTCAACGCAGCTCTTCACATTACCGAAGAATCCGATGAGCCTTACTCTGGAGACAGGCCACAAGGTCTGCAGGGTCTCCAGACAAGATCGTTTGCTTCCACTGCAACTGACATGCTTGATGATGCTGGAGTTAGGATGGCAGGCGCAGCCGACTGGAGCTACCCTCAACATAGACACAGCAGATCGTGTCATGATGACCTCAGCCCTGAATGCTCCGGGGAAGGGGATGGCAGCTTAGAGTGCCCTAGCTTCGTTAGCTTAGCCACCATCGAGAGCTTAGATAAGCCTCCTTCGGACAAGGCCGACACTGCGTCTCACTTCTCGGTGGATACCGAGGGATACTATACCTCCATGCACTTTGACTGTGGTCTCAAAGGAGGGAAAAGCTTTATGTACAACTATGCATCAGTTGAAGAGCAAAAGGAAGAGTACAGAGGTCATGCTTCAAAGGGGAAACACCATCTTTCTCTTAGGAAGCCAAAGGTGAAGCCGTCGCCACCAGCACGTTGCTCATCATTAAAGAAAACTGGCGGCCATGTTGGATTTGCCCCTGAAATGAGTGAACCAAAGATAACTGGTGAGCAGAGCTTACCAATGTCTTCCAAGGTCAGAACTTCAACAGTCCCACCAAGTGACCCTCTTAACCAACCAGAAGAGAAGGAGCTGGTGGCAGCCTGGGGCAGACAGCTTTCTAATCAGATTCCAGATGTGGCTTTGCTTGGTTCCACAGACAGACAGCCTTTAAAGAACGAGGAAGCTGTCCCGTCTGTCGATGCCGACCCCTGGCTCATGAATGACCTGAAATCCAACGATACCTACAGATCTTTGTCCAACTCCAGCACTGCTACCGGGACAACGGTGATCGAATGCACAAAGTCTCAAGAGAGTACAGAGTCGCATTCTGGCTCCAGGGCTACCACTCCCACTTCCCCTTCACTGCCATCGGTAGAAACTGAATTCCGATTGCCCTCCCCAGACAAACTGGTAAATCTAGCATCCCCTTCCAGTGGCTATTCAAGCCAGTCAGAGACGCCAACATCTTCGTCTGCTTTTTTCCCAAACCCCAATCCTTTGTCCCCTATTGGTGGAAAGAGGAAACCAAAAGTCCCAGAGAGAAAGTCCTCCCTCACTTCACTGCAGAAGCGAACTTCCAAAATGGACTTTGAGCTACCCATTATACCCCCCACCCACCTCGACCTAAGTGCTCTTCACAATGGCAAGAAGGCTTTATCCCACAGAAACCACATCCATATCCTCAACACCAGCAAACGCAAAGCGGCTGCGACTCCAACTGCGCGTGTCGAACCTGGCAGTACGGGGGCTTTGGAAATCACCCCCATGTTGCTTCATTCTGTGCAGCTACGTTCAGTTAGCAAACCTGGTCAAGAAAACCATGACCCACCTTGCGCAGATGCTTCCACTAAACCTAAGAGACCAACGATAAACAAATGCACTGAGACCAGGAAACCTTCACCTTCTGAAATCCTCTCTCAAGAGAACTGTGAATCCATTTCTGCTCCTACAGAGGCACCAGAGTTTAGGAGTCCACCAAGGATTTCGTTTACAAAAAACAGATTTGACAGAATCGCCTCAGCACCTCTTCGGGGCATGGAGGCTTTTGGTGTCGCTTCTGAGCAAACAAGCCAAGATGGCGTGACATCAGACGTATCAGAGGTTCAAACTGTGCTTGCTGTACGAGAGGTGCCCATCCTTCAGAGCACCAATGACAGAGAGAAGGACCAGATCGTGAAGCTTGAGCCAACAGGAGAAAGCTCGGACGCAGAATCGCCACTTGATCCCGTCGGTACACTCTCTACAAGGTCTGAGAAATTTGAACAAGTGCCTGATTTGATCCTTCACTCATCCCTGGAGTCGGAGATCCATCCGCTTGGCGACGCCAGCAGTCAGCGAGAGCAATCCGTATCATCAGATGGTCCAACCAGTAGTAGTGCCTCACAGGACACCTTGGGGGAAGTGTCCACACCTGAGACAGAGGGCGACTTCAGCAAAGGTTCGTCACTGCTCCAGGACCTGTCTACGGTATCAGAACAACCGTCTTGATTAGCTTCCTGTCGACTTGCAAGGCAGCTTGAATTACAATTAGATTGAAGTAGATGTGTGTGGGCAGTACGGTGGGGTGGTGGTTAGCACCTCCACCTCAGAGCAACCAGGTCCTGGCTTTGAGTCTTTTCCCTTGGGTACTCCTCCGGTTTCCTCCTACAGACCAACCCTACATTGTAGGCTAACTGGCTGTTCCAAATTGCCTCTAGGTGCCTGAGTGTGAGTGTGAATGGATGTGTGTGTGGGTGTGTGTGTTGGCCCTGTGATGGACTATTCAGGATGTACCCCGCCTCCTCTCAACCCTAACAGGATTAAATGGTTTGGAAATTAAATAAGTGAGGACTGTTGTTTTCCCTTTACAGAGTCCACACCGAGTGATCTGGCGGTTTCCCCTCTGACAGATGACTCAAAGTCAGACGAGGACAGTGTCTTCCTTTCGCCTACTAAAGCTCGTACGACCGAGGATCTCTTCGCCATGATACACAGGTATGCTCACGAGGTCACATCATAAAACAGGGACTGTCGATAAAAGAGTAATCCGTAACTCTCGCTTGTTCTAAGGTCCAAGAGGAAGGTCCTCGGCCGAACTGACTCGAAAGGAGATACGGCCATCTGGAGTTCCCCGGGTTCTTCTTCTGCCTCTCCCGCCACCTCACCGAGTACCCCAGTTACACCGACGAGCTCGCAACGAACCCCTGGCCAAATATACCGGAGCCTCAAGAAGTCCAACACATCCAATGAGGAATTCAAGAAACTTCTTCTAAGGCGAGGAAGTCGCTCAGAATCCGGCTTCCGCATATCAGCGACTGAGATCCTGAAAAGTCCCATCGCGTCGAGAACCCTCAGCGAACACCTCTCGGAAGGCATCAAGCATCCGGAAGGTTTCCCGTCGCCGTTCCAGCCGCAGTCTCCGGAGAAAACGGCTGAGGTTCTCCATAGCCCCTACCCCAAATCCAGCGGAGAAGGGTTTTCCTCGAAACTCTTTAGTTCTTCCAGACAAGGTCGTTCGAGGTTACCGCCAGCTGCAAACAGCAGTCGTTACAGCACACGCAGCCGTCTGTACACCACACCCATGCAGGCGATCTCTGAAGGGGAAACGGAAAACTCCGACGGAAGTCCCCACGACGACCGCTCTTCGTAAACCAAGAACGCAAAGAAGAAACGAAACTACTAAAAGCTGGACCGATTTTTTTTTTTTTTTTTTTTTTTTTTTTTTTTTTTTTTTTTTTTTTTTTTTTTTTTTTTTTTTTTTTTTTAAATTGATTGAAATTTTAAACCTGCGCTGATTTACTGCCCTTTTGTAGCCCAGAGGGGAAAAATGTTTACAAGCTATGAAATCGTTTAAGTGTCTGCAGCAGCCATTATTAGCGTCACGCGGAAAAGCTAATTTTTAAAAATGTTATTATTTCATTTTTATGGGCATTAACTGTGAAAATATAAAATTGTCTTCGATACCGAAACGTCGGACAATCAGATTGTGGCCTTTTACACTGTTGTATCAAAGAGTTCGATTTTACCGCACAAATATTTTTAAGGTACGAGTCCGAGGGCGGAGCCGACTTTAGCGGGAGATGAGCCTCATGTGTTGAAAACATTTTGCGGGGTTGTTTCTTGCTCTCCATTTGCACTTCTTTCAAATGATAACGATCCGAAAATAAATATGCAAATATCTTCAGTTCTGTGATGAGATCGCCCCTCCGAAAGATTTGATTTTTTCTCCAGTTTGTTTAAATCTGTTTGATGATTTACAGCATTGATGTTTATATTCCGATGATGTCACGACGGCTCTGACTAGATTATTTGGATGAGATTCCTGTTTGTTTCTGGCGTTAATCGAAGTTCTAATGGCAGTTCGGCGCGCTTCCAAGCCGTGTTGGACCGCAGTGACATCGTTTGGACACCGCAATGGTGTTTACCCTCGACCAGCTCCGACCGCCATAAACCTCATTTTTTTCATAATGCCTGAAATTTCACGGTGGTGCTCAGAACCTCGTATCAGTGTCTCGCTGCCTCGTGGCGCCCGTGTTTCAACTTTCACAACCTTTTTGAACCGCGTTCATAACGATCTCAATACACCCTCCTCACACTGTGTTTGCACAAACTTAAACCGTGCTGCGCCCCATCAGAACCGCCCCATGTGAGGCCAGCCGCAAGTCATTTCTGGCATTCTGTAAAGAAACCCATGATGTATCAGAGGTGTGCAGCTGCTCCATCTGAAAACATTTCACCCTTAAGCTGAAGCCTTACACGGCCATTTATACGTGAGGACTGTCATTGGGGTTACCGCGGCGATCCCGTGACTAAATCACCAAAAAACGGGTGGAGGAAACGCGCATCTGCCGTGTACATTTTTACTTCCATGGAAATTTATGCTGAAGTCCGGTATCACGTACGTGCCACGGAGGCCTTCAAGGCTTCGGCGGTTGAATTGATTGGCCCATGATCGGCACAGCCAAATTCACAATGAAGCCACACCCTCCCGGTTCTCAAGGTAGCTCCTCGGCTCTCACGGATTCCACAGGAAGTGTGCGGAACATTTGTGGGATCGCGCTGCGTGCTGGTTGAATCGTGCAGCGTCTCTTCTTAATTCTGCTGATGTGAGACCGAGAGTTTAGAAATGAGAATCAGATGAATTTGTTGATCGGTTTGAGGAAGCTGAGATGCAGTGAGTAAAAATAAAGTGCAGAAGGTTTCGGATTAAGTCGAGTTTTAAAGGATCGTGCTGAGATTTTGGCGCGAGTCGGAATAACAGACGTTTTTAACATTATTCGGAAACGTGACTTGGTTTAGGAAAGAAAAAGTTTTAGAAAAATAAAAGCTAACATAAACACAGCTAACACAACGTTGTGTAACATTACCGTAACATTTTCATAACATTACATTACCGTAACCATACCATTACATTACCGTAACCTTACCGTAACATTTTCATAACATTACATTACCGTAACCTTACCGTAACATAACAGTAACATCACCCTAACCTTTTCATAACATTACCGTAACATTACTGTAACATTACGGTAACATCACCGTAACCTTTTCATAACATTACCATAACCTTTTCATAACATTACCGTAAAAATTACTGTAACATTACCGTAACCTTTTCAGAACATTACCGTAACCTTACTGTAAGATTACCATAACAGTACCGTAACGTCACTGCAACATTTTGTCAATGTTATACCAGAGAACATGAACATTTGTTTTACCTTTCTATACAACGTTTCCCAGTACAGCGCCCTCTAGTGTGGGACGTGGGCTGTGCACATCCGTACTGGGGTTCACGGACGTACCAAACCGCAGACCACGGTACACCTGCACACAGTCCCTACATCTGAATGTTACTGTAACGTTTTAATAGCGTTTGGTTCGTCTACAGGTAAACGTTATCGTAGCTTTTGTGTAGCGTTGCTAATCCTTTACCGTTAGCTGTGAAGGTGGAAGTGTGTGCCAAGACGAGACGTACGTATCAGGAAGTGACGTCGCGTGTGAGAGACAGAGGAAGTGTTTAATGCATGTTATGAGAAATGTTTAACGCTTTGTATAAAGAAGACGACGAGGATTCGCAGGATTATTAATGAGGCAATGACGACTAACTTTTACATTAAATTAGTTTTTTATAAATCTGTTTGTTTTAATTGTTTACTTTTGGTGTCGGGGCGACACCATGGTGCATGGTGTAGTGGTTAGCATGCCTGCCCCACAGTAAGAAGGTCCTGGGTTTGAGTCCTGGGCATGTAGTTTGCATATTCTCCTTACGCTCTGTGGGTTTCCTTTGGGTACCTTGGTTTCCTCCGATAGTCTGAACATGAATATTAAACTAATTGGCGGTTCCAGATTGCCCCAGGATGTGAGTGTGAATGGTTATGTGCTGAGCTGTTCTGGGTGTAGCCCGGCTGTGATAGGCTCCAGTCTCCCTGTGAGCCTAATAGGGATAATCGACTGATGAATGAGCTTGTTTTGGTACTGACAGTCGAATCCTTTAAAAACTCTCTGCTGATAAAACATTTCAGACATTCAACTTAAATCATTTTTATTTCTGACTTTATGGAACGTGACGTTTTTGTGGCCCGATGCTTAAGCCGCACCGAAGAAAGCAACACGGGTCTAAACGATAATCCGAACCACTTCCATCAGACTAAAATAAGCTCCATGTCCTGTTAGCAGAAAGGAAATTTCCGCAGAAGTCCAAAATATTTCATTCTTTATGTTTTAAATTTTATGGTTCCTGATTAATAAAAAATAAAGCAAAAGCTAAAAGCTGTGACATCACAGAGTTCCAGGTCCTGATTGGTCAGAAGGTGCTGATTTATTTTATTTATAATTCAGTCGAGCGTTGTTTACGTGCGACAGCGAGTTCACCGTTACGATCCACGTCCGCGGGGTGAAGACACGTGTAATCGCCGCGGTGATGCTTCCTGTAAGGAGAAGTGTGTTTATGTAACGTTTATGGAAGGAGTCTCCAGAGATAAAACTGGTATAACTGTAAGCTGTTAGAATCGCGTTAGTGCGTGACATCAGCACGCCGTGCTGCTAACCAGAATCGCTAGTTGGCTCACAGACGCTGCACAGATCATATCAGAGTCGCATAGAGTGGCGAGCGCACACCAGCAAATCTATATTTCTTTGTGACTTTTGTTTCAATGAAAAGAAAAAAGCTCAAAAAATGATATTTGGTATGAATTGGTTTTGTAAATATTGTCCGTCATCCAAATAGTTTACTGCCCAGTGGAGCCGCCACACTGATTTATGGGTAATATTCAGTCTTGAGGATTCACTGATTAGAAAAAAAAATGTTTCGGGGCAGCGGAAGGCTCCTGACGAGACAGGAGATGAGACGGGGTTGTCGACACCCACCCCCCATTTCAAACACACCCTTAATATAACTCTTGAGAACAATCCGAAGCGCTGCAGTGTTGATGAAACCCGGTCGAGTCGAGTCTGATCCGGTTTTGATTTCGATTTCAATTGTATAAAATTTAACAACGATCATTTGCTAACGAAGCGAATGGTTCCGCCTCGGGCGCCGCGTTCCTGCCGGCCGTTCACACAAACACGCAGAGAAGAACCTTCATTCCAACACCTGTGTTCGTACACTGATACACACAACAATATGAAGTTTTGTCTTTTGCTGTAGTGAAACCTTTTTATTAAAAAAATGAATAAATAAATAATAATAAAAAAATTAATGAATAAATAAAAATGATCAGAGTTTATAAAGCGAGCTTCCTGAACAGGCTGCGAGTCATAACAGAACAGCAGCAGCACTCACTGTGTGTGCGAGTGCGTGTGAGTGTGAGTGTGTGTGTGTGAGAGTGTATGTGAATGTGTGAGTGTGTGTGTTCACTCTGACCGAAAGCTTTGAATAACCAGTCAGCATCACTTTTGTAATTTTGTACAGATTTTTGAATGAAATTTGTTTTTGTAAAGAAAAGAAAAAGTTTCAGAGTTTAAATAATTCCTTGATTTTTGTAAAACAAATTTTTTTGGAGCTGTTTTGAGTCTCGTATTTATTTTTAGTAAATGTTGTGGAAAGGATGCTCTCTTAAGCTCTCGCGGCAGCAGGATGAGCTGCTGTGTGTGTGTGTGTGTGTGTGTGTACAGAGAATGTTAATAAATGTGACTGCTTTAAACAACAGTGTCTATGTGTGTGTGTGTAAACTCACACGGTGAGTACAGGTACGGGATGAAACAGTAACATAGAGAAAACCACTTTATTATTTGATGTTTAGCGGATAAGGCTCTGGGCTACTGATCACGAGGTTGGAGGTTCAAGCCCCAGTAGCACCAGGTGTTATTGTTGGGCCCTTGATTGAGGCCCCTAACCATCAACTGCTCAGCTGTATGAATGACATAAAAAAAAGTCGCTCCGGGTAAGCTGCACTTCCTAAAGCTGTAAATGTAAAAGAGCAACTTTGTAAATGTGGAGCTCGATCACTACAACAACTTGTATAAACAACTAGTATAAACAACTAGTATACAAACAACGCATATTGAAACAACTAGCATACAAGCAACTCGCATACAAGCAACTCACATATAAACTCGTATACAAACAAGCAACTCGCATACAAGCAACTCACATATAAACTCGCTTACAAACAAACAACTCGCATACAGACAAACAACTCGCATACAGACAAACAACTCGCATACAGACAAACAACTCGCATACAGACAACTCGCATACAGACAACTCGCATACAAGCAACTCACATATAAACTCGCATACAAACAAGCAACT
>JAQNCB010000023.1:34895874-34906094 GCA_030068295.1 Euristhmus nudiceps | reverse complement strand
TCTCTGTCTGCGTCTCTCTCTCTGTCTGCGTCTCTCTCTCTGTCTGCGTCTCTCTCTCTGTCTGCGTCTCTCTCTCTATGTCTCTGTCTGCATCTCTCTCTCTCTGCCTCTCTCTCTCTCTGCCTCTCTCTGCCTCTCTCTCTCTCTCTGCCTCTCTCTCTCTCTCTGCCTCTCTCTCTCTCTGCCTCTCGGGTAATTATGTTTGTGATATTTCATTCATGCTGTCTCATAACGCGGTATCGTGATTTAACAGGAACGTGTTTCTGACGCGTGTCCATAACGACATGCGTCAGCTGGCTGCAGGTGCGCACAGCAGCTCATGAGCGCCCTCTGCTTTCCTCGCATCGATTTACTTTCAACAGAATATTCACACTATTATTATAAATATCGTTACCGTGGAAATGTGCCTCAATATATCACAATGCACTTTTTGCTCACATCACCCAGCCCTAACGTTTACAGTAGAGGACGACGTAACGTTTCTCCACCTTGAGATCGACGTACACCGTGTTGTGTTTCTTCCACAGATGCCTGTAGAGAAATTTGGTGCTCTCCCCCGGACAGGACACTTTAACCCGGCAGAGTTTACACGTCGGCTGTCCGTCCACCCGGACGACCCCGTCCGCGCCTTTCGGGTAGCCGAAATGCTCCCAAACGGGTTCGAGGACGTTCTGCGGTGGGCAAAGGTCCACCAGCGGGCCCAGGTCTCCAGTCGGTCTCGGAGTCTGGTCATCATTATCGTCACCGTTCAGCTGGAAACAGAGACAAACACCATTGGGCGGAAGTGACAACAGGGCACGCCCCCCCACCCAACCCCCGACACAAAGAAATACATTAAATAATCAGAAAGTAACGAGCAATTTACAAAAGTTTACAGCATCTAAACAATCACAGGAAGTACAGTGGACCCTCGAGATACGAAAGCTTCAGTACACGAAAATTTCATTTTACGAAATGATATGCAAAGGTTTTTTCGCTTCATTTTATGAAATAATTATTCAGCATACGAAAGACACGGAACACAATTTCCCATCATGCTCAGTACCATGAGCCTGCGCTTCCTCTCCAGTCCAGGTGGTGGCAGTAATACACCGCCAAAAAAGGAAAAGAAGACTCCGATGTGTTTTAAGTGTAAATAAGTTTAATGTTTCCTGCCATTTATTTTCTGCCGTTTTTATTATTTTCATTGCCCTCCTCCTCCTCCTCCTCCTCGCTACTTTCGCTTTCGGACATCGCTTCACTCGAAAGGTAAGGTTCAACATTTTCCTATCATTTTTTTTCTTGTTTTTTTGCATTATGTTCCATTATCTACTTCATGTACAGGTAGTAACGGTTAGGTTCGGTATATTAAATGATTCAAATGCATTTGGCTCTTATTTCATTCTGGTTTTACCCTTATTATAAAATTTAATGTGCTGTTTTTGTAGAGCTTGGAACGAATTAGATTTAAATGTAAAACGCGATTCATTATACGAAAGCCACTCCGGAACGGATTAATTTCGTATTTCGAGGTTCCACTGTAATACTGGCAGCATCTTAACCACTGATGCTCCACCCCACCCCGCCCCCTGTTAAGGTTTCCGGGATGATCAATCATCACTAGCGAAGAAAAAACAGATAAACCGCTCGCCAGACACTGGTTCTAATCTCATCTGCGGTACGAGTACCACTCAGTATGCCGCCTAATTAGGGAGCCTTGTTCACTTAAACATAGCACTCGAGAGTTGGATGCATGTTTACCCTCATTTCTGCGAATTCGGTGGCGTGGTATCTCTGGAGATGGACCATCATGTTGGTGGTGCATCCTCTCGGCGTGCTGACTTTTCTCAGACACAGTTTACAGATGGGGAACCCGTCTGGCACCACCACGCCCTTCGAGTTCCTCAGATAGCCGAAATGTTTCCAGACGCCCGATTTGAGAGCCACTTTGGGCGGGTACAGCTCGTCCGGGTTGGCCTGAATGGGCGGGGCACGGCTTCGCTCCTTATAAGGCCGGTAACTGCGCCATCCGGTTCTGGACTTCAGCTCCTCGAATAGGTTGTCATGGTAGAACTTGAGATGGCGAAGCATGTTGGATAAAATGCCCTGCTTGGAAACGATGGCCTGGCGGCAGGCTTTACACTTGGGACGCTCGTTCTCCTCGATCACGCCATCAATGTTTCTCGGGTAGCCGAAGTAATCCCAGACGGGAGACAGGGGGAGGACGCTGGGAGGAAACAGCTCGGGAAGGTCGTTCCCTTCGTCTGGACGGTTCAGACGCAACGCTTCGTTCGCCAGCTACAAAAGGAAAAAAACGCAATTAGATCAAAACAGCGGTGTGAACGCAGACCGGGCGCAACGAGCGACGGCGTTACCTTCACTTCCTCGTATTCGGTCTGGTGGTGGCGCCGCAGGTGGTTCAGCATGTTCGACGTGGTCCCGTCTTTCGCCGCCACTCTGCGGTGGCACATTTTGCACAGCGGGAACCCGTCCTCCTTCACCTCGCCCCTGCTGTTTTTAATAAATCCGAAGTATTTCCACACTGGCGAGTTTCTGCGCTTTACGGGAGGGTGGAGCTCCGTGGGGTTTGAGGCGTCTGGACTTTGCACTGCTACGGCAGGAGCCATCGTGTGCTGCAACAAGAACCGATTCACGACTGATTCGGACAATCGATTCAGTTTCAATGGTTCAACCTGTAGAGCTACATGATTATAGGAACGGATTAATTAACCAACACCTGGCAACCAATCAGAATCCAGAACTCGACAGCACTGTGGGATAACGTCAGCGATTCCCTGAAACGTTACCTGAGCGCTGCGTACTCTAAGATTGTTTCATGACAGAAAATCTGATGGAATCTTCCAGGTTTTTGATCGTAAGGTCAGAGGTCAGGGTGGCGTTACCTTCAGCTCTGCGTACACGGCCTGGTGATGGTGCTGCAGGTGGCTGTACATGTTGGACGTGTTTCCGTCTTTCGATGCGACGACCTGGTGGCACAGCCTGCAGATGGGGAAACCGTTCTCTTCCAGAACGCCCTCACTGTTCATTACAAAGCCAAACAGCTTCCACACGGCCGATTTGCGAGGTGATGTGGGCGGGTACAGTTTAACCGGCTCGTCTCCTTCAGGTAACGTGATAACAAAACCAGCAGACTACAGATGGAGAGGGAGAGGAGAGTGAGAGCGGGAGAGAGAGAGGAGAGATAGGAGAGAGAGAGAGGAGGGAGGAGAGCGAGAGAGCGGAGAGAGGGGGGGGAGAGAGCGAGAGAGAGCAGAGAGATAGCGAGAGAGCAAGAGAGGGAGGAGAGAGAGAGAGAGAGAGAGAGCGTGAGGGAGGGAGGAGAGAGAGAGAGAGAGAACATCTAAGATATTTAACATAACATGTGGCGGCGTGGCTCCTCTGTCCTGAAGAAGGGATGAGAATGATTTCAGCTGAAAATTTAGTCGGGGGTCTGGGGGCCACCAGCCCCCAGCCAGGTCCAGGGCGGAGCCTGATCGGGGGTTCAGGGGGCTGAAAGCTCCTGAGTTTTCCACATTTTAGACCACTAGAAATGGTCTCAGAGTGCCCAGTTAAATGATCATTTCAGTCCAAAGAAGCTCGAATTTTGGAAACTAAAACACAAAAAGAGTCTCAATAATGCTCAGCTAAAAAGAATTTATAACTTCATACTAGAATGAAAGGAATGATAAATATAAATTAAACTCATAAAACAGAAATATTTGACATAATCATGGAAATGTAAAGTTGTTTTATTAAAGAATGCAGTTCCCTCTTTTTCTGTGAACTTGTTTTCTCAACAAGAACAATTTCCATGTTGAACAGTTCGGGCGGCCCCATCGCCGATCCCAACGAACAGTTTGAATGACGAATTCTGACTTTCTCCGCACGTTTCTTCCCTTTGTTCAATCAAAGCAATGCACCCGCCAGAGCCAGAATTAATAATGTCTTGCAGTGGATACATTGGGCTTTACTTCAGACAGAGGCCGAAAATTTTTCAAAGTGAGAGCTTTGAGATGCATTCTGGTATCTGAGGCCAAGCATTTGAGAATTAGTGACATGATTTACTGCTCAGTATAATGATCTCTAAAAGATTCAGACAGCAGGTATGTGGGATTAATCCACCGGAACATTGAAATTAAGTCAAGACATTTTATTCAATATACACTGTATAAACGTCAAGAATATTCCATATTTTCAGGGTAAATATTTTACTTTGTGTTATTTATTAAATTATGGATTGATTTTGTCAAATGCAAAAAAAAAAATAATAATAATAATAATCATAATTTACAGTTATTCCAGTACTGAGTATTGCAAGTGGAGATTCAGTTTAGAATACTGTGTTGCATCAATGACATAACAACTAACTTGTTTGGCACAAAAAATTATCTGAAACACACCAGTCCTCATAAATTCCACCGGTGGGATCAGAAGCCTTTAATAAATCTGGCGGAGTGGAGGGGCGGGGGTGCGCACGCACACTTTGAAACCATTTAGCGCTGAGCGCTTCATCTCTTCATCTCCGCATCTGTGAGGGGCTCTAAAACCATTTTGCGCTTCATCTCCGCTTTTTTACACATTTGCGGAAATTTACGTTGATCAACTATAAAGTAGACCAAATTAAATCAGTACACGCAACTCAGCCATTAAAACAAGCGGTTACACGGCGTGTACCCACCACTACAGCCCTGGTTACGGGCAATATTATTTTTTTAATCCGACGGAAAACTGCAAAACGGCATAAAATAACATAACAATCCGACTTTATTCGACAATTTTGCTGAAATCCGACAAAAGTCGGAAATTCCGACTCGTTACAGACACGGCTAACCCCCACTAAATATTTTCTCCTCGGATTTAGACGATTCACAAAAATGACCCTGAGGTTGATAAAATCCGAGGAAAATTCTCATCCCTGTATACTCGAGGTGTGGTCTTGTGATTGGACTCAGAAAGAGGTGTGGTCTTCATCAAAGTCAGAGGAAGGGGTTTTGCCATTATCAAGGTCAGAGAATGGGGCGTGGCCTCTCACAGCATCAGAGAAGGGGCATGGCCTGTATTAGTCTTACAAAATGAAGTGTGGCTTCTCTCAGAAACAGAGAATGAGGTGTGTCCTATATCATGGGTCAGAGAAAAGGGTGTGGCCTCTATCAGGGTCAAAGAAAGAGGCGTTGGCTTCTACCTGTATCAGAGAAGCGGTATAGCCTCTATCATTGTCCTAGAAAGAGGTGTGGCCTCAATCAGGAGTAGAGAAAGAGGTGTGGCGTCCACAGGGATCAGAAAAGAGGTGTGGCTTCAATCAGGATCAGAGAAAGAGGTGTGGTTTTGGTCAGGGTCAGCGGAACAGGTGTGGCCTCTACCAGAGTCAAACGTTTGTGGCCTTTAGCAGAGGCAAATAAAGGGGCGTGGTCTTTGTCAGAGTCAGAGAAAGATGTGTGGCCTCAGGCAGTGTTAGGGAAGGGGCGTGGCCTTGATCAGGGTCAGGGGAAAGGGTGTGGCCTCAATCAGTATCAGATAAAACGGTGTGGTTTTCGATCAGGGTCAAAAGAGGTGTGGCCTATATTAGAGTCAGAGGTTTGTGGCCTTTAGCAAGGTTCAACAAAGGGGCGTGGTCTTTATCAGAGTCAGAGAAAGAGGTGTGGCCTCAGTCAGCGTTAGGGAAGGGGCGTGGCCTCTATCAGAGTTCGGGAAAAGGCACGGCCTCAATCAGTGTCAGAGAAAGGGGCGTGGCCTCAATCAGGGTCAGTAAAAACGGTGTGTTTGTTCAGTTAAATGCAGATCATTGCTGACGGCGCACTCACTGTCCCCTGGTGCTGAACCACAGATTTACATTCGAACACACAGCTGTAAAAGTCTCGTGAGGAGGTTTACGCCCACCTTACTGAGCGGACACACGATCTGATGCTGGCTCTGAAGGTGGTGCCTCATGTTGCTGGTGCTTCCTGAAGATCTTGCAGTGAGTTTCCAGCCGCAGACCTGAAGAGAAGATAACGGAATCTTTACTGTCACTGCTACACGAACAGCCAAAATCAGGGCTTTCACCCTTACAGACCTTACAGCTCGGCCTCCTGTCCCGGTCGGGGTGGAAGTACTGCCACACGGCCGACCGCACCTGCCTCTTCCGCCTCGGAGGGGTTGCGACCCTGTGGTCCGTGTAATCCGCATCGCCGTCATCGTCGCCCTCGTACTCGTCTTCGCTCTGCTTTTCCACGCCGCGCCAGTCGTCTGTCCGGTCCGGCTCGTCCGACCCCGTCTTCGTGTCCGAATCGGAGGAGTCCGAGTCGAGCCATAGGGCGTCTGCTCTCTGAAGCACACGCAGCACTGAGTACAGCAGCACCACTTCAGCCACGAGACAGTGAACAGCGCATGTAGTTGACTGACAGCGATGTTTATGGGATGAATAGGGTCGGGGACACGCCCACTGCGGCGTGACGATGCTGATATCGTGAAAAGGGGATGAGATCTGGAACACCCCCACACTACAGTGATGATTACGCCCACTGAGGAGGTGGTGTTGCGGATACGCAAGTCATGAATGGGATGTGTGGTTTGGGACACGCCCACCATGGAGTGGCAATGCTAATGTGATGGACGGGATGCGTAATTAGGGACACGCCCACAGCTGACTGATGTAGTGGACTGATTTTGTAGTGAACAAGGCGTGTGGTTTGGGACACACCCACAATGAAGGGATGCTGATGCTCATGTAGTGACACGCCCATAATTAAGTGATGACTGAATGGAAATTTTTATGTGAGATGATAAATAAGCCACGCCCCTTACCTTGGTTTCTCGGTAGGCGAAGGCGTGGTGTTCCTGGAGGTGCCGCAGCATGTTGGAGGTGTTTCCTCTCTTGCACGCCACTTTCAATTGGCACAGTTTACACGTGGGGAAGCCGTAATCCTCCAGCTCGCCGTCCGGGTTTATAAAGTACTCAAAGTATTCCCAGACTCCAGAGCGAGCCTTCTTGTACGACGGGAAGTCCCAGAGCGTGGCTTTGGCGCATTTCTCCGGAGGGGCGTGGTCAGATGGCTCGTCCGTGTCGTCGGTCTCCTCCGTCGCTTTCATCTGGAATACAAAACGAGGGCAGAGGTGATTCTGGGGCACAGGATTAACCCGTGTAACACGGCCAACGATTCCTGACTCCCCACACCAGCGTGATCATGTGACTGCACTGACAAAACACCAGGCGTGAACCTCATGAGCCTCCGAGACCACCAATGTTCAAATAATTCAAAAGTACCGTTACCTTCCACTCGCACAGCCGCAGCTCCTCCAGTCCAGCACGTCGAGTCGGCGCGTTTCCATCGGTTTAATCCCGCTACTGTTTGCCAGTCACCACGCGCTCTTATCTTATAAACACACACTTTTATTTCATTCCAGCGCAGTGAAACATTCGGAACGCTCTTCAACTCGCCACACACCGCGCGTACAGGTTCGATTCTCTGTGCGGCGCGAGTGCGAACACTAACATGAGGCTAACTCAACGTTTATTTTTATTCATTTCACAGGTTTGAACTTATTTCTGCTGAATCTGGCTTCACGTGCATGTGCATGATGTGTGTGTGTGTGTGTGTGTGTGTGTGTGTGTGTGTGTGTGGCAGTGCTGGTGTAAGGAATCAGTCTGAAAGTCGATCGTTACCGCGGGTGCAGATCCAGAATCCCGTCGACATCTCGGCTGCGTGTTCTTCGGTCGTTTCCTGTGTCCTCTCGTGCGTCTCTGAGGAGGAACGGCATCTTCATCCTGACCTGCGGAAAGTAAACAAACAAAACGTAAATAACTGTGTGTGTGTAAATATCTGGGATGAAGCACGTGTGTGTGTGTGTGTGTGTGTGGTTTATTCAGTGAGGACTCCAGGGATATGTTAGAATAGAAACCATCAGAAATCCCAGACCGAGTCCACAACGTGCAACTTCCTTGTTGACAAATAACTGTGATACCACGCCCCTTGACGCCACGCCCCTTGCAGCAGAGCCTATCAGATTTCCTGCCTGACAGGCAGCCTTGTTCAGTTGCATCTCCAGTGCATGTATAATACACTGGATTCCATATTCCCTGTAAGGCACCTGATAACAGGGGCAAACTGTCAATCAACCTGAGCCCTGGGATCTGATTGGACAGCGTGTCAAGGGAACATATGAACTGACAGAAAATGTAAAAAGAAAAAAAAAATCACAACATATAGAGGGTTAATTACGAGAGGTGAAACAATTTAAAGAAAATATATTTTTCTATAAAGACAAGATATCGTGAAATATGGTGGTATACAAATGACAAGCGTAATCTGGCATATGCAAATAAGTTTGTATATTCATGCATATGCAAATCGGGCAGATAAAAACAGGAAACACTACTTATACAGATGTTCACACACACACACACACACACACACACACACACACACAGAGAGAGAGAGAGAGTAGAAGATGAGAAGGTTGCTGGGGATCAGGGGAGGTGAAGTACCCGGAGGAAAGCTCCAGAAGGCCGCGGGTGTGTGCGCGTGTCCCCGTGTGAGTGACCGTGGCTCGGCTCTCTCCTCCTCCCCGTCCTCCGAGGAGTCGAGCGGGGCGAACAGACTGATATCCAGCGCCGAGCCGCAGCAGCCGGATGACGGTTCACTCCTCTCTCTCTCCACTTCCTGTCCGTCTCTCTCGTCCTCCAGTTTCACAACAACAAACGGGTCTCCACTACACACGCTTTTCTCTTCCTCCTCCTCCTTCAGCGCGTCCTCCTCTCCCTCCTCTTCCTCCTCCTCGGTGTGGGGAAAACTTTGGAAAAACATCGCGTCCTCCGGTCCGCCTTTCATCCTCCGTGTGTTCCCTTTTTATCGCGGTGTCGGTTTTAAAATATCGGCGGGATGCAGATCGGACCGATAAGCGGCGTTTTCATGTAAAAACCGAAACATAATCACGTCAATTCACGCCCATTTCCTCGGCTAGTAATGGCTCCTTGCTAACTGTACAGCACCAGGGCGATATCGCGCTTCAGTGGGCGTTTCCTATTTCACCGGAAGTCACCTGCTAATGTATAAATGGCGGTCATTTTCACTATGAGCGTAATGGCGCCTCATTCACTAAATTCTACATCGGACCTCATCAACACCAAGGAATTCGATAACCAAAACAAACGCCTCACTGTGGGCGTGTCCCAAACCACATGCACTGTTCACTAACATAAACATCACCATTCCACTGTGGGCGTGTCCCAAACCACATGCACTGTTCACTAACATAAACATCACCATTCCACTGTGGGCGTGTCCCGAACCACATGCCCTGTTCACTATCCAGCGTACATAAACATCACCATTCCACTGTGTGCGTGTCTCAAACCACATGCACTGTTCGCTAACATAAACATTACCATTCCACTGTGGGCGTGTCCCGAACCACATGCCCTGTTCACTATCCAGCGTACATAAACATCACCATTCCACTGTGGGCGTGTCTCAAACCACATGCACTGTTCACTAACATAAACATCACCATTCCACTGTGGGCGTGTCCCGAACCACATACACTGTTCACTCATAAACATCACCATTCCACTGTGGGCGTGTCCCAAAAACGCATGCTCTTGATTAGGCAGTTCACGTTATCAGTCCACTGTAGACGTGTTCCAACACAAATATCACTATTCACTGACTATATATTGCACATAAACCCTATCTGTGTATAGTGCACACTATCGGACACTGGGCGTGTCCCAAACAACATTAACTATTCAGTGTACAGTGCACTGTGGGTGTGTCCCAAACCACATGTTCTGTTAACAATACACTACATATAACATCACTCCACCGCGTGCGTGTCCCAAATCACACATCACTATAAGGCACTCAAATGGTCCCTTCTATGCGTGTTACAAACCACATCCCCTATTCACTACACCGTTTACATAAACAACATCCTGAGGCCCTGGGGCTGTGTCCCAAACCCCATATCATTATTCACTACATTGTCTACATAGTTCTTTGCACTACATACTTTCAGGTAAGGAGCCAATAAGACATGCAGTGAGCTCAGTGTGGATTGAGACTTGACATGTATTTTAGTTCCTCTTTACTGACTTACAAAATAAAAGTATTTCTTTACACCGAATTATTATTATTATTATTCATTCATTCATTTTCCAAACCGCTTATTCCTAGTTAGGGTCGCGGTGAAGGCTGGTGCCCATCTCAGCCGACTCCGGGCGAGGGCAGAGTACACCCTGGACAGCTCGCCAGGCCATCGCAGGG
>JAQNCB010000023.1:34667037-34677366 GCA_030068295.1 Euristhmus nudiceps | reverse complement strand
CCCCCCCCCCCCCCCCCCCCCCCCCCCCCCCCCCCCCCCCCCCCCCCCCCCCCCCCCCCCCCCCCCCCCCCCGTGCAGGGTGGTGTTTAGCTCAGGATGGAAAGCGCGCGCCAGAGGAAGCATTCCGCGCATAGTTTCAGGCCAGTTCAGCGGAGAGCGACGTCAGCGCGCGCACCCTCCTCTATATAAAGCTGCACAGAACCCGCTCCGACTCACACACCGCTTCAGCCTCGATCAGAGCGCGAGACAAACGGCGAACCACACGCCTGGCATCCACTTCAAGCCCGGACCTATAACGCTCCAGGACCAGAAGAACCGCTTCGTCTTTGGTTCTGTTGTTTATTCACATCCGACGTTCATCAGCAGGAGAAAGATGTTCCGATTGGCCGTCATGGTGGTGATCATCACGGGATGGGATCTGGTGAGTTCACACCTTCAGTCTTTAGATAAAACCCTGATGTGAGGACGGAATAAATACAGACAGGCGCAGGAACAGATTTATTATTATTAATATTATTATTATTACTGGAGAACTTGTAGAAGTGATGGATGTACTTGCACTTTGACTGAAGTGGACGTGTGGTGTTGTGCGCAGGTGTTCTCTTCATGCCCAGCTCAGTGCGAGTGCCCACTGGAGATCCCCAAGTGCGCACCGGGTGTCGGCCTCGTGCTGGACAGCTGCGGCTGCTGCAAAGTCTGCTCTCGGCAACTAAATGAGGACTGCAGCCAGACGGAGCCCTGTGACCACACCAAGGGGCTGGAGTGCAACTTCGGAGCCAGTTCAGGCGCCACCAGGGGCATCTGCCGAGGTGTGTAACACACGATAACAAGCACATATCACTCTTGTTACCCTCGTGAGTCTGAGTGAATATGCCTGCGCGCAAAACCTGTAAGAATTCTGACTAACAGGAAAATCTTCTGTTCCTGAACAGCCAAGACCGAAGGCAGACCCTGTGAGTACAACAGCAGGATCTTCCAGAACGGAGAGAGTTTCCAGCCCAACTGTAAACACCAGTGCACGTGCATCGACGGAGCTGTGGGCTGCGTCCCTCTCTGCCCCCAGGAGCTGTCCCTGCCAACACTGGGCTGTGCTAACCCCAGACTGGTCAAAGTTCCAGGCCAGTGCTGCGAGAAGTGGGTCTGTGACGATGCCCGGAAGCGTGAACATTCCGGCAAGATGATGGAAAACGACAAAACGCTCGATGAGACTGAAAGTGACCTCACCAACAGAAACGAGCTGGTGATCAACGTCAAGCACGGACTCAAGTCCCTGGCTGGTAGGTGTCAAAGTTCAGCTTCGCATCGGTGCTTTTGGAACTTGGTAAAAAGCTTCGCAACGGTTCGATCTAACCTGGTTGGCTTTCGTTATTTTGCAGCATTCCGAGAGCAGGCTGAATCCCACATGTTCAGTGAGCAGAAGTGCATCGTCCAGACCACTCCCTGGTCTCAGTGCTCCAAGTCCTGCGGCACCGGAATCTCCACCAGAGTCACCAACAACAACGCCGACTGCAAGCTGGTGAAGGAGAGCCGCATCTGCCAAGTCCGTCCCTGCACCCAGTCCGCTTTCTCCAGCCTCAAGGTAAGATCTTTCAAACCTTCTCCACCACAAAGTAACAGTCCAAACCCAATGTTCACCTGGCGATGACGTCACCTGATAGCAATGTCAACTGACCTCAGATTGTTTTCTTCCAAAAACAGAAAGGAAAGAGGTGCATCAGAACCAAGAAATCGACCCAGGCGGTCAACTTCACTTACGCCGGCTGCTCAAGCACGAAGAAGTACCGACCCAAGTACTGCGGCTCCTGTGTGGACGGCCGCTGCTGCAGCCCACAGCAGACCCGCACAGTGCGCGTCAAGTTCCGCTGCGAGGATGGCGAGACCTTCAACAAGAACGTGATGCTGATTGAGACCTGCAAGTGCTCCTTCAACTGCCCCCACGCCAACGAGGCCTCCTACCCCTTTTACCGCCTCTTCAACGACATCCACAAGTTCAGAGACTGAGGAACACGGACTCCTGTGTCAAAACAACGCAACATCAGCAGCAATGTCTGAAACGGCCAATCACGTCACGGCCAGGAACTGGGCGCGCGGCGCTTTTCGGCCAATCGGCTACCATCTCGAGATTCCCACGGAATCAGAGACTTGCGGAGGGAGGAGTTGGATGAAGTGCACTGTTTGCTGAGGCCTCGTCAGCGTTTCCGATGTTCGCTCCACACTGGAGCAGAAATTGCGTAGCTTCGTTTCGGAGCGACTTGTAAAAATGTAGTTGTTTAAATGTTAAAAATTGTTTGATGTACATTTTTTGGTGTTAAACGGTGAATACGATCAGCTGTAGACTCAGATGTGTAAGTCTTTACGTGAGCATGTGTACACACATGCGTAATTTAAAATTTGTTTAACTTTATAGACCACAGTCCCGTAATTCCAACCAGTTGCATCATGCAGTGAGTTTTTTTTGCCCCCCGACAGATTTGTGGTAACATTTCCCCCTGAATGTGGACGAATGTGTTCATATTGTTCGGCAGCTATTACAAATCGACGTCATCAGAAAACCTGCGACAAATGAAACCAGCTGGCAACGTATGGATGAATGAATGTTTTTAATATTGTTATTATTAATATTATTTATCGAATGTGTAGCTACTTTATCGGATTATTGTCATACTGGAATATAGTGTAAAATGATTTAATTTTATATGTTACAAATAATAATAATAATAATAATAATAATAATAAAAGATTTATTTATGAAACTATACAAGGTCTCCTCAATACTTGTTGACTTGTTGAAGACATGAATGCAACTTCATCAGGTTCAGAGATCACACACACACACACACACACACACATTAAATCAAATTATTATAACAGCCATCAGAGAGAGAGAGAGAGAGAGAGAGAGAGAGAGAGAGAGAGAGAGAGAGAGAGACAAAACAAGTGCGTGCTTGACGTCTTATATAACACTTTGTCCTGGAATGCCATAGTAACGGCTGTCTTTACTTTGGCCGCCTGAAGCCAAGGTCTCAGCTAAACCTAATAACAGAACGATTAAAAGCCTTGGGGTGGAACCAAGCCAGGAATCCGGAGCACCTTCCCAACCGACAGGAATCTCTTTAAGGAGAAACTATTTTCAAACACAGCTTCTTCTTTCTTTCTCTCTTTATTTATTTATTTCATGGGAGAAAGAAGATCCGTTCAGGTCTGAACACACTGTCTGCATTTCAGAGTAAAAGCTTTATGGTTCCATCAAAAAAACCCAAACCCAAAAAGCAGAATCTCACTAAAAATATTTCACGTGAAACAGAACGGCTTCCCTACGACCTCAACAAGTCCTGCTCGACTTCCATTTCCATTATCTGCCAATCAGCAGCTAGCACATCCGTCTGGCAGCAAGAAGGTCCCGGGTTGTTGTCCCGGGTTTGCCGAGGCACAGCATGTTCCTCTCATGCTTGAATGAGCTTCATCCAGGCAGTCTGGTTTCATCCTACAGTTCAAAAGACATCCACGATAAGCTAACTGGCTGTTCCAAACCACCCCTAGATGTCAGAATAAACAGATGGGTGTGTTGGTGAGCTGTTCAGGGTGTACCCCATCCACCCTTGGCCAGAGTTGGCTGAATTGGCTCCGGCCTCCCAGTGACCTGATTTAAAGTAAACAGCTCAGCAGACAAGTGAAGGAATGAATGAATTATCTGCCAAACCACTCGGGCTCATGATTAAGAACACATCCACACTATGCAGGGTGCAAACGTCTGATTACAGGGGCAACTGGCTCTCTGTCCTCCATCTGCTGCCCCCCCCACCACCACGAATACCCTGCCGGCCTCCCCCTTCCCCAGAGATGATATATCTCCATGGAGGTTTGATCCAGGTGAAATGGAGACCGCTCAGGAATGCAGACATGCTGATGGCCGACAGATGGTGGAAAAAATTTGGAAAAGCAGTGCTTGTATAATTTTTGAGGATGTGGGAAGACCTTGCTCTAAAAATACACCCTCGCTACACAAGCCCAGGTTGTGTTTACCAAAGGTGGGGAGCATGGATTCATCCTCGCATTCCTGTACACCCTAACAACCCCCAGCTCCTGGAGCTGATCAGAGGACGGGCGGAACCCAGAGCCAGGCTTCTGATATGAACCCCGTCCAGGCTAGTGTAACAACACAGAAGGATTCACAGGACAGCTGGATCCGTTCTCTCTTCAGAGCTCCACGCTGGATGGAAAACACTTCAGAAGCTATTTCAGAACTCTGAGGCTTCGTACAAGTCTCAGCTGTTTTAGCTACCAAAACACGTTTAGGGTCACCCTTCATGATCTGAGTGAGCGCTGCTGTAAAGTTACTGATCAGCAGCCTGATCATCTCTCACCGATCACCGCCGCCGACCCGACGGACCTCGGTGCGATGACGGGCTGCACGACAGCCTCTCCTACTCCCCTCGGCCACCGCAGAGCCAAAGTGTTTATGCCATCAAGATGTTTCTGGTCTGTTAACCACGACGTAATCTTTTGGGTCCGGCTTCTTACGGTGGGAGGAGGTAGGGGGGTTGGGAGGCCATTACGACATCGTTGGACGGCGTTCGGCTGTGAGGTCAGCGCTTTTACAACTCCTTGCTTCAAAACAGCAGCATTACTCTCCCCGCTGTTATTTATTGTGAGCCCAGCAGCATGACCAGGAGGAGGAGGAGGAGGAGGCCATCAGTCTGCTCTTCCTCTTTTCAACAGATACTTCAGGCATCAACACTCACAGCTTTAATACTTTGTCATCTAAGATCGTCCCCTGCTGGCAGCATCGAAACATGCACAAAGGTTTCCTTTAACTGAGGCTCGTCTTGACTTGGTTGGGTGCTTCTCAAACCCCTTAAATTGTGCCCTTGTTTCCTTCACCTGCACCTCATCCTCACACCTTAGACCCTCACACTGAGGAAGTGCAGAGAGACCTGAGAATATCAATTAAATGTGGGTGGGGGTTTTAATTGTTTTTTCCCTCCTAAATTAGCTGTAACCAATTCACACCCATTAAGCATGAGCTCCCCATCATGTGTCAACCATCAATCAGGGAGGGGTGTAAGTAAGCATGTGCCCCCTCCGTGACACATGATGGTGCCTCTGAACTGCTGAGCATGCGCATTCAGGGGCGGCTTAACACACTCGGAGGGAAAACTCCATCTGCCCACCTTGTACGAAGAAACTCGCAGAAGCCCATTTCTGACTGGAGATCACCAAGTAACAGGAAGACCATGAGAGCTCCACCAATCAGCTCCCATGGACTCCCAGTCACTGGTAGCCGTCGAATCTCCAATCAGCCTCTCTGGAGACATCGGACTGACCAGAAGAGATCAAGTCTGTTGGTTTGGGAACAGTCTGAGACCGAATCATAGCACGAGCCCCCTTGGGTGCAATGCCGAGTCCATTATGAGTAATCTGGAGGCTGATTTATTGACTCGGAGTTGTAATGTATCACTAGATCTGATGTAAGTGGGTGTGTATCAGTGTGAAGGAGGAAGGAGCTGCCAAACGTCCAGTAGTTATTTAACCGAGCCAACATAACATGACCTGGAGATGTAAGTAATGAGTCTCTGTGCAATATCCTGGCTCCAGATCCAGGCTTATATAAGTGGAGGCTTCGAGTTCATCATAAGAAGCAGCCGCCTTGACTCCACATGATGGATGCCAGCTTTAACGACCCAGGCCTGCTGGCAACATCCACTCAGCCATCGTCCAACTGGCTGCTAACTACGACGGGGCCCTGGGTGTGGAAGAGGCCCAAGCGGAGAGGGTAGAAGGCAACGTCTTCCCTGGCACACCATGCCGTTCCTTTTGCGAAACGGGACATACCAGCACAGAGGCGTGATGTGGTGAAGTTAAATCTAAGAATCACTCTGACCTGGAAAACATCTTCTGTTTCCTGGCATCAACTTCCCCGAGATGCTTCAAACTGGAGAGCGCCGTATATTTTCCTTTTGATGATGTATTAAGATACGGCAGGACGCATCCAGGAGGAAATAGCATTAAAATCCAGTGCAGCCCTGACAAATTGGTTAATAAGCTCCCAATTTGATTTCTGAGGTGGGAAATAAGCAGTAACCAGTGTTTATTGGACACAAAGCCAGGATACACACGCAAGAACTGGACGAGTCATCTCACGTTTTCCAAGAATTGACAAACTATATATTTAAAATGAGATATTCACTCATTTATCTTCAGTAAGTGCTTCATCCTGACAAGGGTGGTGGTGGAAGAGGATCTCGAGCCTGTTCCAGGAACTCCGGGCATGAGGCAGGAACACATCCTGATGGGACGCCAATTCTCTGCAACCCTCTGCACACGAGTACGTTTACCTCTCAGAAACAGTTCAGCCTCGCCTCCTCAGACCTTCTGCCAGCATGCTGTTCAGAGATTAGGAAATTGGAGAACCCATAGGAAACCCACATGAACGTGGGAGAACATGTGACTCCACCAAGATGGGAAAGAAACAGGAGGTTTCCTGCAAGAGGAACGTGATTTTTATCATCCAATGACCACCACTGAAGAAGAAGGGAAGGCAAGGAGAGAGGGAAACAATGGAGAGGATGAAGAGTAGAAAAAAGCAGGGATAGGAGAAGAAGAATCAAAAGGAAGGAGAAGGAGGAGCAGGAAAAGGACACGGAGAAGAAAAGGGAGGAGATGAAGAAGAAGGAAAGCAGGAGTGGGAGAATAAAAAAAAGAGGAGAAGATGAAGCAGGAAAGCAGGAGGAGGAGAAGAAGAAGGTTTTTGTTCTCATGTCCTCTGCAGGACGGTGAAATCTTTTCCTTGAACATTCCCTCCTTGTAAGGAAGTTGAGATTAGAATACAGGAGCAGCACTGTCTCCCCAAAGCAGGTAGGTTTAAGGGCGTCGCTCAAGGGCCCATCAGTGGGGGTTTGAACCCTGAACCTTGTGATCAGTAACCAGCTCCCTGCGAAGATGCTGCACAACAAACGGAAAATCCTCAAGCAGTTTTGGTGTTTATGAGATCGACCTCTGCTCTGATTCCCGGATGATGGTGGGACTCGGAAAATAAACAACCATCTTAAAAATGTGGCTCAAATGTTTCCTTTTAAACCGAGCCAACCTTTTCAACTTACCACCAACACGTCAAAGTCTCGAGCGCCACCAATTAAAACCCTCAAAATTAGGAAATAAATTCCACAGTATTGCATCAGCTCTTCCCAGAACGACCTCGACAGCTCGGAGTCTTTTCAGCAGCAACACTGACGTCCATAGGAAGACGCGCGTGGAATTTATATTCGCCGTTTGACTGGAAAACACCGACGGCAACATGTTAGGCATGCCTGGTTTAGCCCTCCGCCCGTCCAATCAATGCAGATTTGGAATCAGTGTGGATATTGGGTCTGTGGTTGGCAGACGGAACCCGAAGACGTGGTTCCGTGATCGGATTCATGACGGGACAACAAGGGCGGCCGTTAGAGCGGTTCAGTAAATGAACCATAAATCACGGCGAGTCAGCCGATGCACGCACGCACACATTTCTCCGAAGCCGAGCGGCATGTTCGCACATGCGGTCCGTGCGCTGAACCGAGTGCTTTGAAAACCACGCAAAATGCTAATGTGCATCTTATCTCTGGCCCACAGCAGGTGATGTTCTTCCGTAATACCCTGGGGAATGGAAAAAAAAAAAAAAAAAAAAAAAAAAAAAACACCTTCTCCATTCCATCATCAGATTCACAGGGTGCATAAATTCATGCTGAAGAAGAGCGGACCAGAGGAGACCGGTGTCTGAAAGGACAGAAGAAAAAACATGGCATGAAGTCCAATTAGATTAGACTGAATTCTGTTTAGTGAGACTGTACCCAAACCGAGATAAAAGGGACTTGAACACAACGCCGTCCAATAAGAGGGGACTAAAGTACAACGCCATCCAAGAAGAGGGGACTAAAGCACAACGCCGTCCAATAAGAGGGGACTAAAGCACAACGCTGTCCAATAAGAGGGGACTAAAGCACAACGCCGTCCAATAAGAGGGGACTAAAGCACAACGCCGTCCAATAAGAGGGGACTAAAGCACAACGCCCTCCAATAAGAGGGGACTAAAGCACCACGCCGTCCAATAAGAGGGGACTAAAGCATAACGCCATCCAATAAGAGGGGACTAAAGCACAACGCCATCCAATAAGAGGGGACTAAAACACAATGCCGCCCAATAAGAGGGGACTAAAGCACAATCCTGTCCCCAGGTGAGATTACATGAAGACGATCCTAAGACTGGATCACGACCCTAAAACCCCGCCGTATCTAATGATCTCGGGTTCAGATCGGATCGTTAAGCAGTAAAAGCTGATGAATGAAACAATAGGAAGGCTTTCGGGTCAAAACCCATTCGAACTGGATTTGGACCAGTAGGTAGGAGCAGTTGCAGAACTCGTCCGTACAGCACATGAAATGCAAGCTGGGAATTTCACTTGGCTAAAGGCGGCGCAGCCAGGCCGCTCCGGACTCGTCCGGCCAGGAACCTGAGCTTCGTTAACTTCGAGTTAAAGCTCTGGCGTGAGAAGAGCGCTGGCGCCGTGGAAGAGGATTTGGTGGGAAGACGAGTGGAAGGAAATGATCGGGCTTAATGCTAATGCTCTCACCACGTAACGCTCCGTGGAACACGGCCGCTCGGGACCGTGACGCCGAGTCGGGTTCTGCTGCTAAGCTTCTGGCACAATGGAAGCTGCTCCATTAAAATCCAATCAAACTCAGCGTGAGCCTCAAACATGACGTACACGCGGCTTGCGCTTTCGAGCCCCAGTCGCTGCTCACACCCGCCGTCCTGGAGCGGCCTCAGCACGGTCGGACGGTCCGACCCTTAAACGGGACTTAAAGGGTTCGTCGAATCTTTCAGGTTACTGTTTTTTTTGCTGTTTGAGTTCAGGATTTGTGGAAAAGGTTCACAGGATGAAGCCGCAACGAGAGAAGAGGAAACAGGAAGTGGCAGAGACATGTTACTGCTGGACGTCTCACCCAGATGAACAGCCGCGGCACAGCAGCGAGCCATGAGGTCATCAGCTCCCGTCCTCCCACGACACCGAGTTCACGTGTACGCACAAACGCTACATTCAACAGAAATAAATACAGCCAAACACACACACACACAAAATCCTGTCCATCCATCATTGTGGGGACCTTCACCGATGTAAAGCATTCCCTCCTCTTCACCATCACAACGAGAAGCCAAACCCTGACCTCACCCTGAACCCTCAAACCAAACCTTAACCCCCACACAGCACGTTAAAGAAGTGAGGACCAGCCACGACATCCTCACTTTTACTTCAAAACATGCTCCGGTCCTCACGATGTAGCAATCACACACACACACAGTTATATAGCTAAGGAGGGTAAGACACGCCCCTTTTTATTAAAATCTCACAGAAGGCATTTTATTGGACACATTTACATATTAAAACATGTTCGTGTGGCATGCTGGAAAAATACTGACAGCTCATTGGTTGTTGCTCATGCATGCGATGACTGTCACACCGCGGCGCTTCTGAATTCTCTAATCTGATTGGACGGATAATGAACTTCGCTTGTGTGCAAAATAACTCGACAAGTCAGCAAGACGGCCTTCGACATCCACATCAGGGCTATCGACTCGCGCAGGACGACACTCCGCGTCTGCCGCATTTTTAATCATCATCATCATCATCATCATCGTTTAGAGGATCTTTCAACACTTTGGTCGGATTTTGACTTTCAGAGGTATATTTCTCCTCCTCCTCCTCTTCATCATCATGTTCTTCATGAGAGACCTGCCCACTGACGTTGTTCCTGGAAGCCTGTTTATCATCATCATCATCGCTTCGAAGCTCTCCTTCCTCCAGCTCGGATTGTGCCGTGGTTCCTTTTCCTGCTGTCGCCGTGTGGCGCTGCGGCGCTCCCGGAGCTTCCGAACAGGAAGGAGGACGCGACGAGGCGAAGCTTCGGCCTGGAACAAACACAAATCACGTTTCAGTTCACAATCAGAGCAGGAAGAGCTCCGGGGCTGCGTCTCAGTCAATATTAAACAAACAAACAAACAGCAGAGTGTCAACAACCTGCAGCCAACAATCAAGAAAAATGAACATCATCTACGATACATGCAACTCCACACAGCCGGCCTGATTCCCTCCATCATTCAGAGTTGATTCACTTTCTCACCTCTGAAAGGGCTCCACGCTCTTCACCAACATATTAAATATCAACTACAGTGTGAGCTCTCTCTCCCTCCCTCTCTCTCTCACTCTACCCCCTCCCCTCTCCTTCCCTCTCTCTCTCTCTCTCTCTCTCTCTCTCTCTCCTCCTCTACCCCCCTCCCCTCTCTCTCCCTCCACC